>CAODLS010955684.1:0-58383 GCA_948243855.1 Flueggea neowawraea | reverse complement strand
CTCTTCAATTTTCTCTTCACTCCTCCCTGCATCTCATCAATTTTCTTATTCAAACCAAGGTAAGAATTTGGTTAATTAAGTTGTTTTTCTTTCATTATTTGTTGAGTTCATACTTGTTGAATGTTTCTGGGTTATGAGGGACTATAGGCTCGGTTTTTGGAAGCAACTCAGTGTGGATTTTAACTTGCTTTAGTTATGTTTTAATGGGTTAAAGGTGGGAAACAAAGGAGTGAGTTGAAGATGATGGTTTGGGTTGAATTATGCTAGTTGGTTGTTCAATCCACAAATTTTTTCGGACTGTTAATGATGACTGATGATGGATTCATGTTGGTTTTAGGTTAGTTGAATAGATGGAGTGATGAGTTTGGTGATTAGAAGTGGAATGAGTTAATACAGATCGATTTGGAAGAGGTATGATGAATTCTGGAAATAATCGGGTTGATTTCAATTTTGGATTGTTAATAGCAACAAAAAGAGTTTTGATTGCTGAAAAGTGAGGACTAAACTCAATATTTTATATGTGGTTAAATGGTAAATTTAAGGAAGTTCAGGATACATTTATAATTTTTAAGAAATTAGAGTTAAATTTGTAATTTAGAAAATTAGAGGATTTAATTATAAATTTAAAATATTTAGAGGACCTCTAGGTAATTTAGAATATTTTAAGGACTGTTATGAAATTTTTCAGTCTCGGTGACTAAAACATAATTTCACATTGGTCGGTAACCCAGTTGTAATTTTACATAGATTACGAATTTATGATCGAGGGTGATGAATTCACATTCGATATATGTTTTCAGCGACTATGAGAGTGTGCATCTATATTTGCATATCATGTATTTGGTATGACCACAGTATCATCATCATACTTTGCTTTGACTCTGATATGTTTTGTATCTGATGTTTGTTTTAGCTTCGTGCTCGTGCCAGCATGACCAACCACCGATTAGTGGCTCTTGATTGAATTGTCTGCTAGGACATACAGATGAGTGAATGACAGCTTTAGACACATAAGTTGTGTCTCGAAACTGTATTCATTTTTACTGTGTTCACACTATTCTGTAATTTGACTAATCCGAAGATTGACTTAAATAATAAATAGATTATGTGAATTAATATTCACCTTGGTTTTTTTGCAAACTTTTATATATATATATATCCTCTCTGTTTTGCATGTCTATGATTTCATGCTTATGTAGTATGTTTTTGTTTTAATACGAGAGACCTACGCTACGAAGTATGTAGCTTTTGGTATACCAATACTTTGATAGATCCCAGCTACTAGGGAGCCATGTGTTCGGGACGCCAAATTCATGATTTGATATTGATCAGTGGTGCAGTCCACTATTATCTTTGTTCTGGTTGTTGTCGTAGTCCACAATATGTTTGCTTTGGTTCAATATCTTTGATATTAGGCCTTTGGTTTTGAAATTAAAATTTAAATACGATATTTTTCCTACGTGTTGTATTCTTTGTATGAAATCATTTTCAAAATGATTTTAGACACTACTACCTATGTAACGTGTCTATGTACATATATTTTATTATACTTATATGCGATATTTTTGAACCGTTTTCAAGTTAGTCTTTGTGAGACACGTATGAAGCAATCTTGAGTGTTATTCCTCACTGGGTCATGACTCCATTTTTGCTTTTTGTCTACTTTGATATGTGTTCTCTAGGTTGACATATTCTTTTTGGCTTCAATAACTACATCGCATCTGGGATACCAATGAGGCGTCTTTTGGTTAGTGACGTCATTTTGCTCGGGCTTCTTTGTTTTTGATAGAGCTCTGCACCGAGATATTATCGGGTTACTGGGTTGCCTTGATTTTGTTTTAGTATTTATACAATTGTATACTTATACTTACATATGTTTTTGTATACATATATTTTAATACATGATAAACTTGTTTTATTCTATGTTTAAACTAAGCGTTTTAAGATATTTAAACGGGTAGATCTATGAATCTTTGAGGCTTGTATGAGATGGGTCGGCTCTCTTAGATGATTCGTCTCATACGCCGGTCATGATCCGAAAACGGGTCGTGACAATTTATTTTCATAGAAAAATGGAGCAATATAGGCTATTTTTAGTTGATTTTAGTATAAAATGACAAACATAATAACGATTTCCATGACATTCAGGTACTGCACAAAAGCATTGAGGTACATACACATGGAATGAATTAAATGGTTAGTTTATAATGGTATACACCTATAATAAGATATGATGAATTATTGAATTGTGATACTATATCATTGATCATAATCTTGTAGTGTATTGTACTGTGATCTAACTGAGTGTATCTTGTTGGAGTTGTGGACTGTAATACTCGCAGATATGCTCTTATTGATAAACTTTTTTTTAATGGTTTTACTATTGAGATGAGTGGATTTAAGGATCCGAGATAGTTGGCCAACTAGTTTCAATTTTATGACCCTTAGAGTGTCAGGTACTATTTTAGCCCCTAAGGCTGTTAGTTAATTAGCCTTTTTGAGCCAGTAATAGTTTTTAGCTCTTAAGGTTGCTAGCTTGATATTAATCTTAACTTGGATGCCAGTTGTGGATTATATTTATTAGTTTAACATCTAAGTAACTGTGAGAACAATTTCAGTGTGTTATGGGTGTATGATCAGTGATATCAGGACTTAATATTGAGACTATATATGCAACGCTTTCGCATGTTTTATTTGCATTGCATTATGTTTTCTGAAAATTGCAATTTATTGGTTAGCATGGATGATATGTTCCAATATGTTCAAAAGTAATTGTTTTTTATCAGTTAAAAATAAATTCCTATTCACTATAGATTTGTCTTCAAAGTTCTTCTTAGAGGAGGTTGGATCAACGATAAGAGTTGAATATCTTTTTGGTTAATTATATTTTGAGTCTTGGATATTTAAAATAGATGTCAAATTGTCTAGAAAACTCTGATATGTTGGTTACTTTGCTCGAATTTTGGATATAATGTTATGAGATTTTATGGAAAAAATTATGATAAGACGACATGTTTTATGATGATGTTATGTCAGGATCTGAATATGTTTTAATGAATCAAGAAATTTATGATGGAATATTTGTTTAAGTTGGCTAAATAGCAGGTAAACGAAATAAGTGTATCATCACCCGTCTGTCAGAGGTGGGTGTGACATTTGAAGCTTCATCATGTAGCTGATTTGTTGGTGGTTTTGAAGCAAATATGATTATTACTTGAGGTCTGAAGTCTCATCAAGCGGATGATTAATTGGCGGGTCTAAGCCAGGCTTGAGCCTTCCTTTAGCACCAAAAGAATAAAAAAAACTACCTTTATATAAAATGTTCATTTCACACAGGCCTGTTTTTGATAATATCCTCCCATATTTTTATATAAAAAGGTTTTAAGTATGTGGATGGATAAAAGGAGTTACCTTGGAGAAGCTGCCTACCAAATACTATATACATTGAAATAGGATTTAGTAGGTCGACTTATAGTTAAATATGCATGTAGCTTCGAAGTAATATTTCAAGAGTGGGGATCTATATACGTACATTCGTAGCCAAAATGAATAAAAAAGCATATTGAAGCAAGGAGCCTAAAAATCCTACGAAATAGCTCTGTTTGAAAAGTAGGAGAAATTAACCCCGCCTAATTATTAGAGGAAAAATAGCCTTGTTTGAGGTTGTGCAACAAATAGCCTTATTTGAGGTTAGCGGGCATTAGTTGGCACTAAATCCTTTTCTCTCGACGTCTTGTGTGCTCCATGTTCGTCTTTACTCTTTACTGTCCTGCTTGTGAGTTTGGAGCTTCATCAAGTGGATGATTTATTGGCAATTTTGAAGAAAAGACTCCTGCTTGAGGATCCAAACTTAATTAATGTTTTACTTTTTTTCTATATATGCCTTTAATTAATTTAGTTGGGAAAAAGGAGAGCATTATCAAACTCAACAGTTGAGTAGATAAGGGAAAAAAATATAATTTTGTTAAGAATTGATAGAATGAAAATGGCAACTGTGTCTATATTCTTATATCTCGTGCTTATAATTATGAGACGAATTGGAGTATGTGTGCATGGCCATGGGTGGGAATGAATAGTGAATTGTGTGTGAGTGAGTGAATCTAGTTGGTAAATGCAATTCTTTTTTAGTTCAAGGTCAAAAAGAGGGTACATTTTAGCTTTTAACATAAAATTGCGTAAACTGCTAATTTACTGAAATTGCATAGAATGAGATTGCTAATTTACTGGTTGGTAATTGATAAACTGAGTGGAAATAAAAAAAAAAATTGGAAGTGCGCGTAAAGCAGGTTAGCTAGACGTTGCTGCAGTCAGTTTAATCTAAATTAGAATTAGGTAGGATAAAGATGTTTTTTTTATTCTCTTCTGATTTTGGAACTGGTTTGGTGGTGGAATTGGTAGAAAATTCCCATGAATTATACTTGCCAATTACTCCCTGTTTTACAATGATAAAATACAACAATAAAACTATGGTATTACATTTAACTTATGTTTCCACTAGCCGGCAAAGGATCAGGTTCGTTTACCATTATATTCAATCATTCACTTGCTCTCTTCAGAAGAGTGGGAAGGATAGAGAGAAATCCAATAAGAAAAAGCATAGACAGCGTTTGGAAATCATACAAATCCCTGACTGACTGGAGATCCCCGAGAGCAACACCCGCCTGATGACAACAAAGCAAAAAGGCAACATGAGAAAAATTGTAGTTAACAAAATGAATTGGAACTTGATGAAAGGGTTGGGCAGAAAAATTGTCAGACTATGCATATTTTGCAATATGCATCCCAAGCAAGAACACAGGATGAATGAACAATGCATTGCTACATATTAAGCACTAGGAATCAAACCACAGAGATGATGTTTTTGTTTTGCCCTAGTAAGTTGTATCATGGATTGCAATGAATGGAACACTGGAAAGAATGAAATCCACCAATCCTCCCGCTTAAACAAAAAAAAAAGAAAGAAAAATTCATGTCTATCATATATAAACAAGCTATTAAGACTATTGGAAAAAGAGCTGAAGATAAAATTTGACCATAAATATCATTGCATTGTCTTACAATATACTTTAAGCAGATAGGTGAAGAAAGGACTCGATATCAATGGGAAGTGGAACCAGGTTGTATTGTACAATATGATGAAAAAATATTAGTTGCGCCTATCATATATACATAAACCCAGAGAAGCCTATGTCTATGGAGAATAAAAAATAAAGAACATGAAAACTTTACTCAGCACAGTCTGTTAGAATGTTATTAGTTATACTGCATTTACATCTGCTAATGCACATTAAGGCATGCGCAATTGGGTAGAAGTGAGTAAATCTAGTCCTAAACAAAATCATTTGTATCCAACAGACACCTAAAGGGATGAACTGTAGACATCCTCTCGTCAGTCATCACAAACTGGCAAATTTTCTTTGACAATACTTCTGGAGACACAAAGTTAACAAATAAGAGACTTCTGTTTCTTCAGAAACTAGGAATCATCATAATGTGCATTTTCAGGGTATGTGGCTTGCGTATTGTTCAATTAATACAACAAAACATATATAGAGAGAAGAACAACATTATAATTTGAGAAAAAACAAAAGGTAAGCAACGACTGAAATTTCAGCACAAGAATATATGAATAATGAAACTTCTGGAAATAAATGATGGAAGAGATCAACTTAGAGGTGAGCATGGAACAAGAAGAATCCTACCCGCGCAATGATAAAAGCAGCTGGAATACGACCAAACAAAGTAGCTGAGAAGAAAATATGAAATGGTACGTCAACAATTGGAGATGCCCAATCTATAAATGTACCAGGAAGAGCTGGTGTAATCCTCGCAAACAGCATGTAATTAAGCAGCTTATCCCTACGCTTAGTTATCTGCATCCCAAGAAAATTCAGATTGTTACAGCATCATCCAAAAACAAGTATATGGCAAAAATGAAAAAGACACAGACAAAAGAACTTGTCAACCAATAAATAACTCTGGAACTTACTGACCATTTTGAAAATCAATCATCTAGGACTTAATAACTAATGTACACTTTTCTTTGCTACGGTAATCAGCTAAACAGGGTCACTAGAAGATTAGAACATCCAATGTGAATTAGAAGTGGTATATAAGGAATCTGTGCAAGGTTAAAGCAACTTCCCAGAATACGGACAGGACAGGCAGACAGCACTCTAGTTAAAAGGTTGAGCAACAACTCACTCTCGTCGTAATTGTACCTTGACTTTCATAGGAGCACAAACAAAAGAAGAAAACTCAAAATAACCCAGCCCTCTTTAACCTATGCCCAATGCTACCATCTCAAACCTCACAAAATGTCCACCTGAGTCATACACAAAATATGTAAGGCCATATAATCGTCTTACCCTCCAACTTGAGGCACATGAATCAGACAAAAACCAATTCAGCAATCATAAAACTTACAAAAAGATAACAGAAAACAGTACCTGAGCTTGAAAGGACCGCAACTTCTCGGGCCAAAACCGAAGAACTATAGGCCTGCCAATAAGCTTAGATAATAAAAAGCAAAAACACGCCCCAGTCGTAACATTGAACACAATTAAAAGCAGCCCTCTAAAAACTCCGAAAATAGCCCCCGCCAACAGTGCCACGAAAATCTTTCCAGGAATCAGAAATGTGTACATGAAAACAAATATTGAGCAGTATCCCACCACAAACCGACCAGGATTATCTCCCGCATATGAAGCAAGATGGTCCCTAAACGCAAAGCAAGAAACAATCAAACCCAGACTATTTTTGAATTGAAATTGGAGACAATAAGGAGAATTACTTGATTGAGTTAAGATCGGAGATGGAACGGGGTAGCCTGAGGTTGGCGGAGACAGCAACGGGCATGGCGAAGTAGATGCAGAACAATATAGCTGAAAAGACAAAAAGGACTCCGAGAGCCGCCGTCAATTCCCATTTGGTGAGAATGATTCGCTTCCCCGAAGGTGAATTTTCCTCCTTGCCCTTCCCTTCGTCGATCATTATCGGATTGTCAACGACGACGAAGGAAGAAATTGAGTATCGCAATTATTCAGATTTTCTTTTTCCTTTTTCAGTGGAGAAACTGAACGCGATTATTTGACTTTGGAGAAGTCGTCAGTGTTGGTAATGAGAGGTCTGCGGAAGATTGTTGAGAATGAAAGTAGAAGAGAATGGAGGAGGCCATTTCATTCTCTTCGTCGAGGCGACTGAGTCTTCAGTCTTCCCTTCCCTCCATTTTTCAATTGATATTTGTTTTGTTTTTTAAGCATGCCGTTACAGTTTTGCGTCTCTCCTACTCATTTGACTTTCTTTCGCTGCCTATTGTGACGTACTACCTCCCCACACGGTCAACATACCACTTTGGTGCCAGCTTATTACCCCCTTCTCAATTAAAATGTGCAGAGCTAATGTTTAGAAGCTCAAGATTAATCACTATCTGTCACACTAAGCCAAATTTTAGACTTGCTCATATGGTTTGTTAGATTTTAGATTCCGATAAAAGAAAAACTCTCCCCAAGTTTTATCTACCTTTTATTTGGTAATGAGAAAGTGTATCAAAAAAATCGACATGTTTAGTTTAGAGGATGTATATATTCGAAAGACACTTTGACCGTACTACTTTGTAATTAAAAGAAGCTTATTGAAAAAAAGTCAGTAATAAACTTATTTTTATGGAATCAGCTATTTGAACCAACATTTAATCTTTAGTTGAATTTAGAAATTGGTTTTGTAATTACTATCAAGTCATATCTATTTTATGTGGGCACAATTGTTAGAATTATCACCTACTGTTCTAATTTCGACCTAGTTGATGGTTTAAAAAAAAAAGATATTCTCATTCAAAACTATTAACCAAGATGAATCACCTTGCTTTTTCTAAAATAAAAATTATAATTGCTCCACTATGTTCGATTCATCTTGAATGAAAACGAAATGAATCACCTTAGTCAAAGTATTGATGATTAGAATATCTTTGTGCTGGCAAATCAATGTGAATCGCTTTTGCCTTTTTTTTTTTATATTTGATTGGATTTTGCCTTATAGTATTATAGTATTAGAAACAAAATCTGAAAACCATGTTTGACTAAGTCCAACAAATCTTAATGGGAAGAGTTTTCGGACGTGACAACTGCCCATTATTTTGCAAATAGTTCAAATACATCCTAAGAATATCTCGAACGACTAATAATGTCAAAGTGGTTTCCCCATATATTCTGAATAAAATAAAGGAGGAGTTACTATTACTCCCCTAAGTTATACCGTAATCTCTTATTCAGTTTCTCAGTTTTAAAAAATCGCATATTAAATTACTGCTTATACACAACATCAGTACAAATATTTAACACATAATTCTAGTATATGTTTCTTTAAACTTACATATAAATATTATGTGTAGAATCTGTGATATTAAGATTAAGTGTTAAACATATGTTATGGACTGATGTTGTGTATAAAAAAGGACCTAATATGAGACTTTTCAAGGATTGAATAGAAAATTATAATATAATTTAGACATACATTAGTAATTGTCCCTAAAATAAAAGCATTACGAGGAAGGACTGTGGAGCTGCATTATCTGATAGTTACATGTTTGAGATCGCTACACATTTAATAAGATTAGATTACTGTTCTTTTGACTAATATTTTTTTTATTTTTTTAAAAGATGAAAATTAATTTAAAATTAATTAACGGTTATAAAAGTAACAATATATTAAAAAATTATTTTTGTGCATATACAACACAATTACTTTATAACGTGTTGTTATTTTTATAACTATTATATTAATTTAAAACCAATATTCATATTTAAAAAGAGATAAATGACATATATCTAAAAAAAAACTATTCTATAGCGTCTTCCTTAAGGATTTATTGCTCCCAACTTTGTAAATATTCCATATGGGGAGCCATTTAACTAAGCAATACATCAGAACAAGGAAAACAATGACCACGTAATTGTAATTGTCCTTTTTCATCTTTAATCATTTGTGTAAGTCAGGGACAGAAAAATATCCCAGTATAGTAATTTTACCTACAACACAATGCAAGTAAATTTGTTCATATAATTCACTTTTGTTCATACATTATTAAAGTGGAGAAGGAAGTAGCCAAGTGTAAGATGGTCTTTGTCTTTTGTCTCCTCTGTTTTCGGCACATGTTGCTTGCTCAACTAGGAGTGTCATTTCAATCGGTGTGTTAGACAATTTTACATTGATTTTTGGGAGAAAATTTTATCCATAGTCACTGAACTTTTAAAAGATTTAAATAAGGTCACTTAAGTTTTCTTTGTCACCACACGGTCACCCAACTTTAGATTCTTTTTACCGAAGGTCACTATGACCATTTTCTCCATATTTTTGGTTGGAAGCGCCACGTGGCATGTCATGTTATAAAAATGTGTCATGTGGCTAACATGTGCTACAAACCTAACCTAAACCCATTTAATCAACTGACTTGAATTGGGTTTGTAAACTGACCTACCCGAACCGCATGACTCACCCAACTCGAACTCATTTAATAAATCAAAACAACGTCTTGCATCTACATTCTTCCTCATTTCCTCTTTCTCTCTTCTCTCTCTCTTTCAAGTTTCTTCTCAACTTCTCTCTCTCTTTTGCATTTTTCTCTTCGGCTCTCTCTGTCTTTTTCCATTTCTTCTCCCTTTACCTCGAGGATACTCTATCGATCCCTCTCTCTCTTTCTCTTTCGACTTCAATAGAGAAGTTGTGACCCACCCACTCTTTAATTCGATAGTGATAGTCTAAAGAAAGACAGACCCACCCACTCTTCAAAATGGCGGTGAAAGTGGTATGAAAGAATAATTTTCATGTTTTGGGTAGAATTCAAATATTCAATTTGGATTCTCTATTGTTTTGGTGTCGTTAGAAACCATTTGAAATATTGGGTAAAATTTGAAATATGAAAATTTAGCTATTCAAGTTAGGTGAAGTTTTGGTGTTGTTGAGGTGGCCACTTGGCGTTAGAAATATTAGGAATCGGTTTGGTGTTAGAAAACAACACATATAAGAAGCAAAATTATGTATTATTATGTTGTTTCATTGAAATATTAGGTGACTGCTTGGTGTTTGAAATTATGTTGAATTATGTTGTTTCATTGATTAGGTTACAATGGTTTCATATTTTGGAAGCTCAATGGCAAGAAGCAGTGTTGTCCTCCTCCGAATGAAACTGAAGCATGGCCAAGATGCTTTTGCGGTTTCTATGTAAAAGGCTTCACTTCTTCTACTTCAACCAATCCTGGAAGGAGGTTCTTGAGTTGTAGATATTTTGTAAGTGATGACCAAGTGAATTATAATGTAATCGTTTAACTTTTTAATCCACTTGAAATACTCTTATGCTTTTTTTTTGTAGTGTTGTAATTACATTGAGTGGATCGACTAAAGAGGAGTGGTGTGGGTCGAGAAGGTATGGTGGACAATGGTTTAAACAAGAATAACATGCAACAATAGATGAGGGTTTCTACACCACAAAGATCAGATTATGTAATGGAGAGAGCATATGGAGTAGTGGGAAGGGAAAGCAGTGTGAACATTCATACTAATAACCAATTGAAGTGGTTTTTCTTAGGAGGTTTTTGGACGACACTTGTGACAATTATTGCAACCTTTATTTCCAGTTGCAAGTGCAAAATGTAATTAGTGCAGGAATGGAAATGTAATTAGTGTAGGAATGAAAATTGACACGTATAAGGTCTAATAATAAGTTTTGTTACAGTAATCAAAATGTCTACATGATTTTAAGCAGAACCACTAGATTGGTTATTTGTTGCACACCAAAGACAATAAGTTCTTTGACACAAAACAAGTAGCAGATTTCCTCTTAATGCTCTTGAGTTGTGACACTGAAGCCGTCATCGGTTTCCCCTTCATTTGGTAAGTGAGCTTCGTGTGTTTCACCTATTTCAACATTTCTCTAAAGACAACAAACAAAATCCATAGTGATGAAAAATATTTATTAAGGTAACCAAGAGAATCATAAGTTGCAAGTCCTCTTGTTGTGACTTTTTTGGGCACATAAGCTGCAAGTTGTTTTTTCCTTCTTACTTAATTTTTCTCTTTGTGGTGCCTTAATGTTTGTTACCTCGTAATCTCTTAGTCTTGTATGAGTTTGTGGTTGAGCCTCTCTCTTTTTTTCCTGTTCCATCTCTTCTGCCTTTAGATGTCTCTTTACTATTTTTTTTCCTCTTTCAGGTTAATTTTGCAAAGGAGGTATTGTATCATGTCTGAAACCATCATCCTCTCACACTTCCTCACTCCTGGACTGTCATGACCCGTTCTTGGACCATGACCGACATACGAGGTGAATCGTTTAAGGGAATCCGACCCATCTCGTACAAGACTCAGAGATACAGACGTAATACTACCCAAATCATTTATTAAATATTTTAATAAACATGTAAAATAAAAAAAATCATTTTATAGTTAAAATGAAATATATAATTATCAAAATAATTGTAATAATGTTTTAAAATAAATATTGTTATCAAAAGTATTTAAATACAACTATAACCCACATATACCCGGTATGGAACATCTAAGCAAAACATATAAACCAAGGCCCGATCATAAGTGCGACCACTATCTGATAGAACCCATCACTGAGTATCTGGATGCCAAAGAGTCGCCTGGAATATAGTAATGAAAATAAACAGAGATAAAAAAGGGGGTAAGAATCCAATGAGGGATAACACTCCAGAACGCCTTATATGTGCCTCACAAATACTGTTTTGAAAACAGTTGAAAATACCACATGCAAGTATAAATAAATCTATATATACATATACACGCTAATACATAATAGCGTTTAAAACCATTTCAAAAACGTTTGCAATCAAAGTAAACAGTATGCGTGAAAACGCCGTGATAATAATCATAATAGTATTAGTTTCAAAATCATAGTATAAGTAATATGAGACCAAGAAAAGGTGTGCATATAGCACCAAAGTCAAAGATGATGTGGTCTGCGCCAACATCCAAAGTGTATAATAATTGTGGTCTTCGCCACTAATCAATAACAAATTATGTGTCGGGCCAGGACACATGGCTACCGACATCCTTGGTAGCTGGGCTCCACAAAACATTGGTATATCAAATGCTACTTCTACCCCGTAGCATAGGTGTCCCACATCATAAGCAAAACAATACTAATATAGTACGAAAGCAAAGACATGCATATTAGAAATTCAAAAATAGAAAATAATTATGTTCTCCAAAATCATAATTATATCTCAAATCAGTAGACGTGCAGCGCAACAACAAATTCCAGAGAGTATAAATATTTCCAAAATACTTATATAAGTGAATATATAATAGGTTTCAAATACAAAACCGAATTCAGAGCAAAACAAATTTTCTTCCTAAACAAAATCAGAGGGATATATATATATATATATATATATATCAAGTTTCAAAAGCAGAGTACTGATTATTAAAGATCACATAATCAATTTATTAATTATGCCAATGCTCGAATTAGTCCATTCTCAGAAATATATCCAGCATAACAAAAACAAACAATAGGAGTTTCAAGACATAGTCTATGTGTCTGAAACTGTCATCCACTCACCCAGACGTTGAGGTAATAATCCATTCGCGGTCCACCAATGAATGACTGGTAGCCTCGAATGTTGAACGAAGCTGATAACAAAAAATATTATATAGACATTAGATGCAGTAACTAGGGCATTTACAAAATGCGCATATAATGCAGATGCGGACTCGGACCCTCGTACAACACCCCAAAAATCTATTTCAAAAGAAGATCTAAATCTATAATAAAAAATCTAATCATCAATGTAAAATTACACCCATCCTTCTAAATTACTAAAATCAACACCCAAACATTTTTATTGACAATAATCACTCATCAATTTCACTAAAAATTAACTCATCCAAATAAATTTCTACAATTAACAACTTTTTTAATCTCAAAAACCCAACACAAACCCATTTAATTCTATGCTTATTACACCAAGATCAATCAAAATGTAACCCAAATTGCAACATTTGTGGTGTCCCATTTCTTTTTTCTTCTTTTCCTATTACAAAAACGGCAAAGCTTTGATTTTAAATTTTTCCTTTCTTTCTTTCTTTCTTTCTTGCATGCTTTCTTTCTTTCAAACGGCAACACATTCAATACAATTCATTCATTTTTTTCCTTCCCAAAACGGTAAATAGCTCTCTCTCTCTCTCTCTCTCTCTCTTTTTTTAAAAAAATTCATTGAAAGATAATAATTCAAAAGACAATAAAAATGTATACCCATTTATTTATTATTATTATTTGTCAAATTCAAAGTGTTACATTGATAATAAAAATTGAAAAAATAATAAAATTAATTAATAGAAATCAACAAATATAATCACATATAAGGTTGTAAAACAATTTAAAATATATTTCTTCAACTGTAAAACTTTAAAATATATTCAACGAAAATAAAAAATAACTATATCGATGTAAACTAATTTATATTTATTTAAAAAATAAAAATCATATCTATTTTACATATATAATATTAATCTAAAAGACTATTTTATCGAATTATGAAAATTTAGAAAATGCATAATGTTACATGGACAGGTTGATGGAAAAGGAATAAACATCCATGTAACGATCTTTATGATAAAAGTGGTGGACATGGCCGTCAACGTTTCCATTGTTCTCCTTTATTGTCGCATATGTGTGAGCACATAAAAGGCCTAAGATTTGCCACTTTCGACGAGAGCATGACCACTCTTGCAAATCAGCCACCCATGGCCCACCACCACTTTCAACTCTCAGCAACGTTCCTCAAGAATGAATAGTATAATAATTATTAGAGAAGCCAATTGATTCGTCCAATTTTTTTTTGAACCTTTGGACATATCATCCTATTTCATCTCTAACCAATTAGCCTCTTGGTGTACACCTGCTTCATGATGCGATTCTTGATTAATTCTAACATGGTAATGATAGGTTTATCCTTCCTGTCCAGAATGTATTTATTGAAGCACTCGCATGTATTGTTCAGCAAAATGTCACGTTTTGCACCTTCCTTCATGAAAGCATGAGACCATATTCCAAGATGTATGGCCGAATGATTGAACCATTACCTTGCTTCGTGATTAACTTTTTCTAATTCCTCCATCCATTTATTATATCCTTGCTTCATGATTAACTTTTTCTTATTATATCTTGATTAAATTTTTCTAAATCCTTTATTGCAACTATGCTTCAATTGCAACATCTTGATTTGCACTGTGGGATCAACTCCTTCGACCCGAGATGCCCAAATGTGGAAACTACATTGTTTGTCCACATAACATTTAGCCACACATCTCTTTTTGTCATTTGTCGAGAAATATATTTGCCAACAATTTTTAATACTCACATCTTCACTGCTGTTTTGAAATAAGTGAATGTGTCAAACAATATGTCCTGAACTAAGTGAGGATTCTTTTCATCTTGCTCCTTATCAAATTCAAGAAAGTCATCTCCGGACTCTCTACCACCTTGAAATTTCACCTCATCCTCGTCGGCAAAGTCATTTTCCAAAGCATAATCATCCTCACATAAGTTATTGGCATCAGTACTCAAAGGCATTGCTAGTTTTCCATATTGTTGTATGTTTCATCTATTCTTTCCAACAACTTCATAGAAGTCCTCGTCACCATCAACAATGTTATATTTCTCATCTACAAAGTCATCTTCATTTGCATTCTCTCCATTATGATTACAAGTTTCCATCATCACACATACTAAAAATGTCAGTAAAATAAAAATGGAAGCTATTTCCCAATAGCCACTATAGGACACTAATACTAATCAAGCTAATGAATATATTTGAACTGACATACTTATGAACATTTTATTGACTTGAAAAATTTCTGCCACCCATGGCAACAACAATGAAAGCTGATATTTCACCTATTTTAATGAATTAACTAATAAATACTGAATTTAATAACATCAATCTTGACCTTGACTACACAAAATTCGACAAATATAGTAATAAAATCACACTCCAATTTCAACTGCTTTAATGAAACAAGTTCAATGACTATTGAAAACCTAATGGTAATGTTGTCATAGAACTCCTTTCTTAAAAAATAAAAATAACGAATATCTAACCTCATCATATGTGGGTTGACTGTCGCACATTAATCTATCCATGTGCAATTCATGATTTGTGGTCCCCACACGTTAGTGCTCAAAGTCTTATCACTTTAGTTTTCTTCTTTCAAATACCAACTCACATTGTCTGCTGTTAAACACAGGCTTTAACGCATCCTTCAAAGAAGCACAACAACAGAGAGCATACGATTGAAAGAGATAGCATGGAAAGACCGAGAGGGATGCTGAGAATAAGCACGAAAGATAGAGAAGCGAAACAAGAGAGGAGAAAGAATGGAGGACAAGACGTGGTTTTGATTTTTTAAGTGGGTTTAGATTGGGTGAGTCATGCGGTTCGGGGCAATCGGTATATGTTTTCAGTTTGGGTCAGTCTATTAAATTGGTTCGGGTTGGGTTTGACACAAGCGTCAGCCACGTGACATGTTTTAATGACGTGGCATGCCACATTGCTTTTCCAGGTCAGCAATTTAAAGAAAACGGTCTTAGTAACCTTCGATAAAATAAATTTAAAGTTGGATGACTGTTTGGTGACAAAATGAACTTAAGTAACATTGTTGAAATCTTTTAAAAGTTTGGTGATGGGTAAAATTTTCTCTGAAGTAAAGCATATTAATGAAGAGTAAAATGAGCAAATGGGTTAAAATCAATGTTTACAATTGAAAATGACAATCTTTTATAATATCTATAAAAGAAATAGTCAACAATTAAAATGGGATAGAGTAAGTAAATATGGGTGTTCGATTTAAGATATATTTTTATAACATATTATATATTTAGTATATTGTAATTTTTAAAAAAAGTGTCAATCTCTTCACTTTTTTACTATATAATCTTTAATCTGCATCTACTATATCCATTCAATCTACCAAAACCAAAAATCCTTATTCAAACAACCTTTTGCCTTCGTACACTATACAAAATTTGCCCTTTGAAGACAATTTTTTCTTCATTTTTGTAACTTCCCCAGAACTTTTCTACTGATGTAGAGAAGGTTCTGCACAGCAAAAAGGAAGGGCCACCTGCAGAGGCAAACAATTATTGCAGCGGTTCATTAGAGCTTAGGGTATCTCCAGACACCAAAATATAACATATTTGTATCAAAATATAGTAGTTATTGTAAAAGTATTTCTAATTAGTAACTCTATTTTTCACACTAAATTGAATATTTCAAGTATTTTCCTCTTCACATTTTTTTATTATTATTTAGCAATTTACACCTACATTTAATTATTTCATTTATTCTTTCGGCCAAAAATACATTTTGATACTTTTAATAACATATAAATATTGAACATAAATATTTTTGTAATATAATAATTAATTAAAATAAATTTGGATAAAAATATATTTTTTTATTTGTTAAATTATAATTTGGGATAATTAATTTATCTTATTGTATTAATTATTTTATATTTTAATTGCAAGTTTAGTTCTATTATGGTAGAATCGTTTAATTGATTTTAAATTATATTATTATGAATATATTATGTTTAAAATTTGCAAAGCATGTCATTTGTACAATTTTTTTAATTTTTCATATTTATTATATTTTAACTATTATTTATAAGCAAATTAAATTATTAGTTAAATTTAATTTTAATTTATTACATATATTGATTGATTAAAAATACAAATATACCATAATTAAAACTATCACAACATAAATTAACATTTCTATTAATACAATAAAAGAGAAAAAAAAAAGAAAAAATCAAAATAATAATAAAAAAATCAGCAAAGTACAAATGCAGTTACCACTGTAGAGATCCAAGTGGTTTCCTGCATTTTGGAGGAGACAGAATCGAACTACAAAATGTCGATTTTGCTGCACTTTACGCCTCGATTGGAGATACGTTCGCCGCCACAAATTTAGTAATCAATATTACTTTTTGCAATAAAATTTTTCACTTTTGTGTTGTTACTCTAATGAAATTTTGTATTTTCATAATTTGGTAGTTTTTTCGTTTGACACTTCAATATATCACATTCAATACTTTCTCCTTGCACATTTTTCTCAAAATAACAACCGAAATAATCACTAATATAATAATAATAGTCAAAGTGTACATTATATCTTTGCACTTGCACAACCTTAATAACAAGACAAATGATACATCAATTTTTGCATTTATATAACCAAATGTTACGAGGATTTCAAACACACCAAAGAACAAAAAGCCCTTCATCCATAATAGCAAATCTGCCTTCTTAGTTCCTTACCTGAAGTGACCTGCCAATTGGAACAGTCAAACTCAGAATACTTAGGTTAAAGAAAGCAGAAACAAAAGTCTACAAAATCCATAACAGTAAACATGTTTGAGGCTCATACCTTCAAACAAAATTTCCAAGAAAAACATAAGGGAAAAAAAAAGGACAGATAGACTTATTAGAACAACTTCATTAGCATTGACGAGAACAAACTCATTTTTGCGATCAGAAGCTGCACTTAAAATTTCATGAAGTTGAATAACTGTACAGTAAGTTCAACATTTCACGCAATCAGAATTTCCATTTCAAGTTCTGATGAAGAAAATAATAATAATAATAATAATAATAATAATAATAATAATAAAATAAATATACTTACCCACAAGCAACTTTTTTGAAATCAAGCTTGAAATTGGCATCAAAACAAGATTTCAATCCAAATGAACACTGCCAGCAAATAATATAAGGACATATGAGAACAAAATTGGAAAGTACATATATAAATTAAGAAGACGTGTGGTGCATATCATCTGGTCTAGAAATATTTATTTGCTTCAGATTTCATTTTTTAAAATTCCTTTTTTTTTTTGATAACTGGTGTTTATCGAATAAACAACCCCAAAACTAACGTAATTATTTTGTTTGATCGACTGAACATATTTTGAATGGAATGGAATATATGTTCCATATTGAATCAGTATCTTAGTTATCTGTTCAATTTTGAGCATTAAGTGGGTTATTCAATGGAAAACCAATTCACTTGACCACAAAATTAAATGGAATGCCAAATATTCCACAAAATCACTGAAACTTGTTCAGCCCTTACAATCCTTTGAATGCTCAATTTTCGTCTTCAAAGTCTCTTCTATCGGCATACCAACGCTCCTTCTTTGTCACCTATCTTCGTGGCTCACAATCACCAAGCCGTCTCTGACTCCCTCTTTAGGATGTCACACCAACGGTCCTACTCCCTTATCAAATCAGAAATGCTTCTAGCGCTAACACATTCCGATTTCCAGGGGTGGATGCAGGTGGGGGCGGCCGCCCCTACTGACAGTCACCGAGGGTACCCCTACACCCCCTCCTCCACCCCACCCTTCCCTCCCATCTCCCACTCCACCCTTCTTGTTTTGCTCTGCATCTTTAGTCATCGTGCCGCCTGAGCCTTGACGCTCTGCCCCACGTCTAAACATTTTTGGATCCGCCACTGCCGATTTCCATTCCCATTCTCACCCTAAAAAACACGAACCAAACACCCCCTTATTCTAAGAAAAAGAACCAAACCACAACTAGAGTTGTAAAATTGGAACCGAAATCGACAAACGAACCTGAACCGGACCAGTCAAAACTAGAACCGAACCGAACCGAAACTGGCCGATCAAAACCGGAGGGTTACGGTTTAGGTTCTGGTTCCACCCTTTTAGAAACCGTCCAAACCGGTGGTTTGAACCGGCATTTCCAACGGTTATTTTCTTTCTTTTCTTTTTTTTCTTTTTCTTTTTTATTTTTTCAACTCTATAAATACCCCACCCCATTCTTACCAATTTTACACAATTTCTTCTCTCTCAATCTCTTCTATACTCTCACTCTCTCAAAAATTTATTTTGCTATAAAATGCTCTTATTAATTGTTTATACATTTTATTATTACAATTACATTTTCTATATTTCTTAAAGTTATTTTTTGCAATTACATTTTTCAAATTCCTTTTACTTTTTTACTATAGTTTAATTTAGTTATTTTATTATTTCATTACATTTAATTAATATTTACATATTTATTTTGGAGTAAGGGAAAATTTTGGTGGAAATAGAAATTTTAAAAGTTTTGAAGTTGAAAATATTGAAACTCAAGAGAGTCAACCAATTCCCACCCAAGGAAATGAGGGGGAGCGGGAGAAAGAGTTTCTAGTTCCGATATTTTTAAAATTCATTTTAAGAAAATTTCTAATTTAATTTATCATTTTAAGTTTCTAGTTTTTTTTTTTTCTTTTTTACTTGTATTTTAATTTATCATGTATTGTTAATTATTGTATAGTTATATTGTATAATTAAATTTGGTATTATAACCACTGTATTCCTCTGCCACAAGTGAGGACATCTAATAAAATTTAATGAGTTTTTTTTTCTAATTTTGTTTAAAATTATGTGATGTAATTACTAGTGGAATAGTTAATTTGTTTGAAAATTATTAACAAAAATATTTGGAATACAATGTATTATTAGTAATATAGTTAATTATTAAATATAACAAAATTTACAAACCGGACAAAATTTGACGCGATAAAATAATGGATTAAAAACAAAATTTCGAAAAAAAGATGGAACCAAACTGAAACCAAACCGGCGATTGAACCGGTCAAAACTGATCAAAACTAGAACCGGACCAAACTGTGAAAACCACGGTTTGGTTTCGGTTCTCACATTTCACAAACCAGAACCGACAACACCTCTAACCACAACAAGCCAACTCTGGTATATTAATACTTGCTAGTCATACCATAAATAGCCAATACAAACTAATGCCAATATCCTATTGAGCTAATTACCCAATACACTACATTTGACATCTTTTCTTACAAAGTCACTGTTCTCCAGCTTTTTTCTTAACCGTACGCGAATTTTTAACATGTTGAACAGACTAAATTTGAATTTAGTCCTCATATTTCAGTTTACTTCATTCAACCATTAACTCTTCTCTCTCTTCATTCTTCTCCTTTCCCTCCTTCCTTCTCACCCCACCACCTCTCTCATCTCGATCTACTGTTGTCGCCGCCTCTCCTCTTCGTCACCGCCTGCTGTCGCCCTCTCTTTCTACTGTCTCATCGACCTCCCTTTCTTTTTCTTTATGCAGCCTTCAATGCTATCTTCCTCCTCTTTCTGCAACCATCTCCTCTTCTTTCAGATCTATGCTCGCAACGTCGCTTTCCTCTTCAGTCTCCGCGTTCATGCCATTTATCTCTGCCTCGTCTGGTCACCTCACCACTTGTGGTAGCCAGATCTGATCGCCTTGCCACTTGTGGCGGCCAGATCTGGTCGTCTAGGGGCGGCAACCAGATCTGGCAGCCATAAGCGACGGCTTGGGGTTTCGACCTTTTTTCTTTTTGCATTTGGTCCCTGTTGTTTCAAGAAAATATTTTTTAAGTTTTAGTTTTTTTTCCATTGCAGTCCTTGTTTTTAGAAAAATAATATTTTAAAGTTTTAAAATCTGTTCACATTGAAAATCAGTCTCTATTTTTGTCCAAATTTTATAAAAAAGATTTATTTAGTCGTAATTTAAGTTTTTTTTTTTATTTTGAAAAGAGTTGCTTGTATTTTTCCAAGGTTTATATGTAGTTTATATAAGGTTGTTTTTTTAATTTTTTAAAAAGTATATATAAAGTTAATTTTTGGTTGATTTTAAAAAAGTTTATGTAGAGTTTATACAGAGTTGATATTAGGTTGATTTTAAGGATTCAAAAATAAATTGTAGATTTAATTTTAGGTTGATTCTAAAACATTTTATGTAGAGTTTATATAGAGTTGATATTAGGTTGATTTTAATATTTTAAGATTTTTTTGTAGAGTTATTTTTAGTTTGATTTTAAAAAAAATTATTTAGAGTTTATACAGAATTGATATTAGGTTGATTTTAAGGTTTTTTAAAAATTTTGTAGATTTGATTTTAAGTTGATTCTAAAAAATGGAGTAATTTAAAAAATAAAAAATGACTAAAATGAAAAAAAATAATAAAATATGAGGGCTAAAACTGAAACAAATATTAAAAAACGAATGATTGTAAAAAATTTAAGGAAAATGGCTTTTTTGGGTATGAGATGTAAGAAAAATAGCATATGTCATATAATGTAAAAAAAGTAGTGATGTAAGAAGAAAATAGATGATGATTTTATTTGTAATTAATTGTCTAAATCCAGATGTTTTGTAATTTGTTCTATCCTAATTTTTGAAGCCCACTCCAAAGGAAAGCCAGTTTACAAGGGAATCTATATACTATATTCACCTGAAAAAGGGAATCTATACACTATATAATTTAATTTATATTATTAATATTTATTAACAACTAATTATGGTGTATTTACTAATATTTATTATTTAAGGGTATTAAAAATTCGCCATGCACAACGACTGATTATGGTGTATTATTTACTTATCTAATTTGAATCACAGTATTAGTAAAATTCCCTCATGCAACATTAGAAATTTTCAGTGCACTTACTCTAAGGTAAAATAAGGTAGATTAAGTTTGTGTTTAATTCACTTCTTCATATGAAATTAAGAACTATTCATGACGAGGATTTTGTTTTCCAAAATTTATAATATAAGACTAACTGAAATCTTGTTGAGAGCAAAATCAACTTATGCCATTTAGAGATTAGTATGATTGGCATCTAACAAATGTTTGTAGTATACCTTAATTATCATCTGTGCACTTAATTATTTGTTCGTTCTTTATTTTTCATTGATTGTTATAAGTTTATTCATTTTAATTACTATAATTTACATAAAATGATTCATCACTATTTCTCTCAACAAAGAGCATATTATAAAGTTGAATTTTTCACAACCGTGCATTGCGCGAAATACGACTAGTTGACAAAAGTCTATCAAATTGTTTTGTTGATAGAATTGGGACTTTAGAATTTCCTCACAGGGAAGGATCGTTCTTCTGCATGTTGAACAATATCCCTCGTATTATTTATATAAAAACTTGTTTTTTTTGGAAGCCTATATAAAAGCTAATTATTTAAAAATGAATCTTTAGATACTTGGATTGAATCACTCGTGAAATCAAAGATGGAGATAATTATATTGAGTGCCACAATTAAACAATAGATTCTCATGTCTGTGAATGCATGTTTCCAAATATCATCAATGGCACGTTGCATATATACACAATTAAACAAATACATGCTGAACACGCATGTACACCAATTAAGATTCATTAAATCATTTTTCTGAGCATTTTGTACACCATTGTACGTGACTGTACACCTCCGTACACCATCTGGAAAAATTAGGGACACCTCAATTTCTCGCGAATTTCAAAAAAGTAGCATTTTTAATACGAGTTTCAACTTGAGTAGATTTTGTATATTTAGAAATTAGAAATTGACTTTTTTTAGAATTGACATTTTAATTGGATATAAAAGTGTGATTTCCCCTCAAAGATTCGACTATTCTTGCAAAAATAAAAAAAATTGATCTTTGAATTATTTAGTAATTAATTAACCTATCTTATTTTATTCCTCTCTAATACCCATCCAAACAAAAGGAATGATTTCTGTAAACGGAAAATTTGGTAGAAGTATGAGTTATATTTCTCTATTTATCAGATTACATTTCTTTGATTCCCAGTTACTACCGTTTTACAATGATACAATCTAACCAACAAAACTATGGTATTACCGCATCTAGAAGATTCCTGACTTCCAAATCTAAATAATCCATATGATGAAAATATTTAGCTGACATTGCACTCAATCTTAACCATCTTCTGTCATTTGTTTGCTTGTAAGAGTATAGTTAATCACCCCATGTCTATGAAAACTTATGCGCTATAACATGCCTCCAATACTTTCCGGTTGCCGGCGAAGAATCAGGTCCGGTCTGGTCACCATTATATTCCCTCATATATTTGCCCTCTTCAGAAGGGCGGGGAGGATAGAGAGAAATCCAATAAGAAAGAGCACAGACAGCGTTTGGAAATCATATAAATCACTGACAGACTGGAGATCCCCGAGAGCAAGACCCGCCTGATGATCACAAAGCAAAAGCGACAGGAGAAACAATGCAGTTAATAAAATGCAGTGGAACTTGATCAAAGGGCTGGGAAGAAAATTTGTGAAACTAACCATATTTTGTAGTATGCACCACAAGCAAATGCATATGATACAGGAATCAATGTGTCGCTACAAATTAAGCACTAGGAATCAAACCATAAATATGAAACCGCCCCTTCTTCCGCCCTTTTTTTTAGAAAAAACATATATATTGAAACAAGTACTGATGCAAATGGTGCTGAGATACAAAAATTGGTGAATCACAAGTGTATCATATGTATAAACAAGCTATCAAGACTATGAGAAAAAGACAAAGATAAAATTTGACCACAAATATCATCAGTATATAATTTTTCATTACCAGACAAGTCAAGAAGGGATTGGATATAAATGGGAAGTCAGAACCAAGTTGTACCAGTATTGTAGAAAATATTAACTACGCCTATCGTATATACTTTATAAGCCCAGAGAAGCCTACTTCTGAGGAGCAAAAAATGAAGAACTTAAACAACTATACTCAACAGAGTGTTAGAACGTTACTAACTATACTGCATTTACATCTCCTGATAAACATAAAGGAGCGTGCAACTGGATAGAAGTGAGTAAATCTAGTTCTAAACAAAATTATCATCTACATCCAACAACCACCTAAATAGATGAATTGAAGGCAACCTGCGGTCAGTCATCACAAAATGGTAGATGTTAGAAATGGAACAAAACATAGAGAGAGGGGAACAATATTATAATCTGAGAAAACATAAGGTAAGCAACAACTGAAATTTTAGCACAAGAAGGGATGAAATAATGAAAATTCTGGAAATAAATGACAGAAGAGGTGAACTTAGATATGAGAATGGAATCAGAAGAATATCTTACCTTTGCAAAGATAAAAG
This sequence comes from Flueggea neowawraea, assembly GCA_948243855.1. Lineage (NCBI taxonomy): Eukaryota > Viridiplantae > Streptophyta > Magnoliopsida > Malpighiales > Phyllanthaceae > Flueggea > Flueggea neowawraea. Next base: position 34,379 of record CAODLS010955684.1, on the reverse strand, counting down.
CGGCTGGAATACGGCCAAACAAAGTAGCCATGAAGAAAATATGAAATGGTACATCAACAATCGGAGATGCCAAATTTACAAAAGAACCTGGAAGAGCTGGTGTTATCCTCAGAAACAGCATGTAATTCAGCAACTTATCCCTACGCTTGGCTATCTGCATTCCACGCAAATTCAGACTGTTACAGCACCATCTAAAAAGGACAGTATGGCAAAATATGAAAAAGGGAGAGACAACGAACTCGCCAACCAACAAATAACTCCAGCGTTCAGTGATCATTTTGAAAATTAAGGCTAGTAAGCTAAACACTGTCACTAGAAGATCAAACTTCCAATGTGATTCAGAAGAGGTACAAGAAGAATCCACAGACAGGCTTAAAGCCGACGTCTAAATATATAGACAGCGCTCTAGTTAAACGGTAAAGCAACAGCTCCCTCTTAACGTAACTCTACTTTGACAAACATAGAACAATAACAAAAGGATAAAACTGAGAAAATATCGCAGACGTTATTAGCCTGTGCCCACTGCTAGTCTGCTACCATCTCAACCCTCAGAAATTATCCAAACGAATCACACATGAAATATTTAAGAAAATTTTTTCTTCGATAAATCATGTTTTTTCCTCCTACCGGGATTTGAACTCTAAATTCAATGAGCTACAAGTCCATTTGTAGATATGTAAGGACATACTTTGCCCTCCAACTTCAGGCATGAATCAAACAAAAATCAATTCAGCAATCATATAGTTACCAATATGAAAACAGAAAAAAATTACCTGAGCTTGAAAAAATCTCAACTTTTCGGGCCAAAACCGAAGAACTATAGGCCTGCCGATAAGCTTAGATAAGAAAAAGCAAGAACACGCCCCAGCCGTGATATTGAACACAAGTAAAGGAAGCCCTTTAAGAACCCCAAAAATAGCCCCAGCCAACAATGCCATGAAAATCTTCCCAGGAATCAGAAATGTGTACATGAAAATAAATATTGAGCAGTAACCCACCACGAACCGAGCCGGATTATCTCTAGCATATGAAGCAAGATGGTCTCTAAACGCAAAGAAAGAAACAATCAAAACCCGGATATGATTGAATAAAACCCAAAAGTATTTTTGATTGAAATTCGAGAAATTTGGAGAATTACTTAATTGAATGAAGATCGGCAACCGAGCGGGGCAGCTTGAGATTGGCGGAAATAGCAACGGGCATGGTGGAGTAGATGCAGAACAAAATAACTGAAAAGACCAAAAAGACCCCGAGAGCCGCCGTGAACTCCCATTGGGTGAGATTGATTCGCTTCTCCAAAGGGGAATCTTCCTCCCTGCCCTTCTCTTCGTCGATCATTGTAAGATGGGTCAACGATGACGAAGACAGATACAGAGTATTGCAAGTGTCAAGTTTTATTTTTTTTCTTTTTCCCTTGTCAGTGGAGGAACTGAATTTGATTATTTGACTATGGAGAAGTCGTCAGTCTTGGTAACGAGAGGTCTGTGACAATTTGTCAAGGAAGCCATTTCCTTCTCTTCGACGTCGCGATGCGACCAAGTCTTCAGTCTTCCCTTCCCTCGGTTTTCATTTGTTTTTTGTCCTGTTTTTGTGGCATGCCGTTGCAGTTACGCGTCTTTCGTACTCATCTAAGCTTTTCCCACCCTTGTCACAAAATATGTAACGTATTGAGGTGTATAGAATACGAGGTGGTTCGTATTTCAGGCTTGCTTATATAAATATGGGTGACAAGGACACAAATTCTATTTTTTTTTTATCAAACCTCAACTTATTAAGAGAAAGTACACCAAGACGTGTCAGTTGATTTGAACTTCGGACTTTATTATTAACAGAGAGTTGTTCCACCACTAGAGTTGCTAAGCCACACGAACACAAATTCTATTTATAATAGTTTTATATTGCATGTAATATGTGATATGTAAAAGTCATCTTTTCTTATTTAAGCCATTGACTTTTAGACGGTATGTACCCTTATTTACTAATAAAAAAGTAGAACAATAAAGTTCAACTGCTTTTTAAGTCATAAAAAATTGATATATTTGGTTTGAAGAAGATGTATAATTAAAGGAAATTTTGATGATTCTACTTTCTTAATTTCTCACAAAGTAGTTTATTGAACGAAAATCAGTAAAAAAATTTCTTTAAACTTGTTTTTCTAGAAATAGCTATTTGAATCAAACAAATATATAATCTTTGATTCGGTTTATAAATTGGTTTTGTAATTACTAACATAATCACATGCAATGTCATGTTTTTTTTTGGGCACAAAAGGTGGAATTTGTTAGAACAATATGTTGATCTAATTACGAACTAGTTAATGCTTAAAAAAAGTTGAACTATTTTTTTTGGCCTTACCAAAGGAGAAGATTACCCATTGTTAGACTTGATCATATGAGTCATTTTCTTCTACAGAGTATTAGAAGAGCCATAATCTGTAGGAGCTATGTCTCATCTCCTCTCATCACATCATATTAGTCCCAATCATTAGGGCGAAGTGGAAAGACTAAAACTGATGGGCTTGAAATTCATTCTTAAAATGAGCTTCAAATACCTCCAAAAAAAATGCTTCCTCCCTTGTTTAAACCTCACCACAAGACTCAAGTTGCATCTTAACTACTCGGCTATCATTTATGGTGCTAAAAGTATTGATAATTAGAATATCTTTGTGCTTATAAATCAATGTGATTGACTTCTGCCTTTTAGTATTATGATATATTAGAAACAAAATCTGAAAACCATGTAGATTAAGTCCAACAAATCTTAACAGGAAGAGTTTTCGGATATGACAACTTGACATCAATTTGCAAATACTTCAAATTCATCCTAAGAATATCTGAAACCACTATAACAACTTCAAAGTAATGGTAACCCTTAATGATAACAACTTTAAATGCATGTTGACTCTGGAAAGGACTAGTTACAAAGAGATTGGGTTTAAATGTCTAATAAAACACTTATTGAGAGAGAAAAAACCGTTAATACTCTAATCCTGAATTGGGCAAGCATTCTTCGTAAAAAAACAAATAATAATGGTAACCACTCAACTCAACATTTCAACATGGTTAACATGCAACCATATGTGAAATACCACCAGATCAATCCCTTATGAAATGGTTTCCTCATATATTCTGAACAAGAGAAAAGCGTTACAAGGCCACGCTGTAGAACTACATTAATTAATAGTTATATGTTTGAGAGAGCAATAAATATCTAATAACACTCTTTTGAGATTCTTTGTCATTCTATAGTCTTCCTAAAGGATTTCTGGCTCCCAACTTTCTAAATAATCCGTATTGGGAGCAACATGACTAAGCATTACATCAGAATAAGAAAAAAAGAATGGAAAATCAGACATATAATTGTAATTCTTCTTTTTCATCTTTAACCATTTGTGTAATTAAGGGACAGGTAAATATCCCAAGTATAAGCACAATGAAAATGGTGAGAAGCCTTGAGGAACACATTGGCGAAACGTTGCGGAGCAGAGCTCCACCTTCCTCAGATCCTGGGCTCAAACTTGCTAAGATGAGGAATCGACCTTGTGGCACGCACAAACGGGAGAAGAGGCATCACCAACTAGACATTCACTCATATATTCGCTTTCTCTTCAGGAGGGTGGGAAATATGGAGATAGATCCGATAAGGAAAAGGACTGACAGAGTTTTGAAATCGTACAGATCCCTGACTGACTTGAGATCCCCAAGAGTGAGGCCAGCCTGATTATAATAATGCACAACCACAGTGACAACGTTTAAGTATGGTGAAGCTAACAGAACTTGTCAAATTGAAAGTGTATGATATATAACTATAAAACAAAAATGTACGATATAGCATGTGCACCCATACAGGAAGCAAGAGATCTTAATAAATGCATGCTAACTAATATAAAGGAAGAATAAGATTTCCAAGTCTAACATTTCAATCAAGCACAAAAGCTTGTAGCAACATATAAATAATTCTACGAATTAGGTGATGCTCACACCACAAAAAGAACTTTAATCTTTTGCAGGCAACATGAAATGTGAAAATAATAGCTTAGAACGCAAGGTGCATCCAGAAACGAACTAGACGTAATTAACAAATGCTGAAATCTATATGTTGATGTAGGTTGTGTAAAATATGCTGAATCATATGCACCGAGTAGAAAAGGTCACAATCAGCAGTTATTTTTTTATTAATTTTACTGTCTTATGCTACAAATAATATTAGACGGATGAAAAGAGAAATGGGCATAATTAGGATTATAACAGATCAAAAAAGAGCCATCAATTTACCAATAGCAAATATAAACTGTAACATATTCAATATGCAATCCAACTTTTTCAAGCAAGTTTACATAATTGGTGATTACAATCAATGCACTCTACTATATCTAGTTATTTACCAACCACATGTAATTTGCATTTTTTTCCATGACACATTAGGAGTTTAGGTATATAACAAAAATGATGCCACAAAATCTAGGTTCAAGAGACTGAACATCCTCAGCCCTTAAAAAAGAAACTTTTTTTGATCGAATTAAAACAGAAAAAGATTGAGAAATAAGAGATAACAGCGCAAATTCTTAGGTTCTATTTCTGAGAAAAATATTTTTGCTGAATTATAAAACAAAGATATTGTTGCAAAATTTCACATGAAACCTACTGATCAGGAAATATATATAACAAAACAACAAAATTTTTCTAAAAACTTTTGTTGACCACCAACTCCTGTTAGATGGGAAAGATTTTTGGATATTGAGTAAAAGAAAATAAGGTCTAAGCAACCAACAGAAGATGAAAGTCTCCAGAAATTCAATGTAGGCTAAACCACCAACAGACGGCCAGTTAAATAATACGTGATACAATGTTTATACTAAAAAAAACAGCACATTTGAAGACTATCACCCACAATAAAAAACTAATGAATCTTTTTTTTTTCAGATCAAGTATAATGCAACAAATAGAATGCATTTGAGTTTTCCTGATTACATAGGCACACGTTAATGCATATATATGAGCTGCTGATATTGCTGCCTTGCATACAACTGACATCAAAAAGATAATAACTGTATAACTTTCATCACTACCCAGCCCTCAGCATTAGATCAAATCTTTAAAGACATGAACAATTAGCAGGCATAGATTCATAAAATGCCAGAGGGGCAATGACAACAACATGTATTAATAATGTCTAAAATGTCAAAATGTCTAGATCCAACTAGCAAAGCAAAAAATTAAAAAAAAAATCGAGAAAGGATTAATGACAGTTTCTCTGAGAAAATAAAAGTAGCTTATGAAATAGGAGAGAAAAAACTTAGTGGTGATTATGGAATAAGTAGAAAATCTTACCCGGACAGTAATATAGGCAGCTGGAATAAGTCCAAGAAAAGTAGCCAAAAAGAAAATATGAAATGGTATGTCAACAATGGGAGATGCCAAATTGATAAAAAGGTTGGGCAGCGTTGGCGTTATCCTTAGAAAAAGCATGTAATTTAGCAGCTTGTCCCTCCGTTTAGCTATCTAAACCCCAGTAAATGCATATTAGTCGGCATCAAAAAAATGGAAATCTAAAGGAATGGTATGGCCAAACAATGCAGACAAGAAACAGTATGATATAATTTATATTAAAAACATGAAAGTATAGGTTACCTCTGCTTGAAAAAATCTTAACTTTTCTGGCCACAACCAATTGACTATAGGCCTGCCTATCAACTTCGACAAGAAAAAACACGAAGATGCCCCAGCGGTTGCATTGAATACAACTAATACTAGGCCTCTAACAACACCAAAAAGAGCACCAGCAAGCAATGACATAAAAATCGTTCCAGGAATCATAAAGGTTTGCATGAAGATATACGTTGAGCAGTAACCCAGAATAAATTGCGCTGGATAATCATTTGCATATGTTGCAAGATGGTCTCTGATGCAAAGAAGAAAAGTGAAGTTTATCAGAAAACACAAGTGCCGAAAAACACAATACTGAAACAATATTTTTTCAAAAAAACCAGTTTCTTGTCAAACTTCATTTCACTATAATAAGTTCTCAAAAAGTCAACACAACTACTAATGTGAAGGCATCAACTTCCAGCCAGTTATAGCAAACATTAAGAGATTAAACAAGTTGCAGAAATTGACTTTCAAAACAGATCAAATGATTGTCAAAACATAACAGATAAAGTGCGAAAATCCAATAGCTCTCCAATCTACAGCTCGAACAATAAGTTAAACAGGGTCCTCAAACAAATGCCACTCATTAGTTTGGTTAGCTCTGCAGCAACGTTCACTTAACATTCTCTTTTCTTAATGTTTCGATAATTCGAATTCGACCACAACCACAAGGATGCTTCAAGTATACATTTTCTTTCCAATTTCGAAGTTGCCACCTCTTCTTCATATATAACATTTTTCACATAATTGACTATTGATTCAGAAGCTAAACAAATTCTCACAAAATAAAACATGAATTCCACCTTCAAATTTCACAGAAATTCAACAAAATAACAGCAAGACACCAACAAATTCATCTTTCCACGACAATGTAAGACTAAATTCATACATCAAATACCTACATTTCAAAAAATCAAGACTTCTTTCTCTCTCACACAACCTTAAAAGAAATAAAGGCAAAAAAGCAAACCTAAATTACTTGACACGATTATTTTCATAATTTTCAGAAAAACTAAAAAAGAAGAGTAATTTACTTGAGCAAACGAATATCGGAGAGGGTACGAGGAAGCTTGAGCTTGCCATAGTCAGCAAAGGGCATGGTCAAGTAGATGCAGAACAACCCAGATGAAAAGACCAAAAAGACCCCCAAAGCAGCAGCAAATTCCCACCTTGTCAATGGGAACCTGTCGAACTTGGCTCTCTTCCCACTGGGCGAATCGTCCCCTTTCGCCTTCTCTTCGTCTCTCATTCCCATCAGATTCCTCGACGCTGCCATGTTATGACACACACGGAGGGTTTCTTTCTCTGTAATGTTGATGATTGGGTTCTACTTGGTTTGTGAAACCCGCACCATTGCTTAATAAACAATAGAAAAATCCTTTTGACAGAGGAATTTATGAGGTATAGTTATTGCAAATTTGCAATTGTTCATAGGAGAGGGTGGTGGCGGCGGTGGTGGTAATTGTTATTGGAATCTAACAGAAAAATGGTTTCTTGTGTTTTCGGAAAAAGAAGAATATTCGTTTTTTTTTTTTTTTTTTGAATTTTGAGGGTGGTGAAGAGTGGTTTGGATCTTAATGCAATTCGTTATGTGGTCCTTTCTTTGTTCGTAAATAAGAAATTATTATATAATATCGTAAAAGGCTGAAAAAGGAAATGTCAAAGGTTGATTTTGTTTGGAAAATTGCTAGGTATATTTTCTTTTAACTGGATAATATTTCAATTTTTTTTGTGTGTTGGTATAATTTCAACGATTATGCAAATCTCTATGATGATATACCCGAGAGGTTGTGAATAAATTGGCACAGTACTCTTACAATTTAACCAAATATTTCGGTTTCAAGTTTTATGTACACAGTTAACTTAAAATTCTAGAGAGAATTAAATCCAGATTAATCGGATCTAACGGTATTTCAGATACCGAGTGATGGAACCAAAAAAATCTATATGATGATATAATTGTGAAAAATAATATCTTATCAATTTTTTGAGATTTCAGAATACTAGTTATCACCGTAGGTTTGGAATTTCTTTTCTTTTTTATTATTCCACCTGTTATGTTTTAACTGTTGTTTTAAGAAATTTCTCTTTTTTTTAAATAATTGACATTTATTATTTTCAAGAGTATGTTTATTTTTTCTATTTATATCATTAATATCAACTCACAAATTTTTAAAGTTTGCATTCACTATTTAAAAACCAAAACATCTAACATTTCCTGTTTATGAATGAAAAAGTACAAGAGTCAATTTTTTGGCAAAAGAAAATGTCAAATTAGCATAAAATTAAGAAACCTTAAATGCTTCCTTAATTCATGTTGATGTATGCTAAATTTACATAGTTACTCAAGTATAAATAAATATTATTTTGGTCCTAAGTGTATTTAATTACCTACGAATTTATAATTTTTTGTATTTTGTCTAGAGTGGATGAGGAATGCATGAAATGAGATGAAAAGGAGAATAAAAAGGTATAAAAAAATGTTTTTTCAAAGTTGCAAGATCAATGAAAAAAAATGCAAAGGAAACCGGACAAAAACGCACCAAGGCTCAATTTGGGCAGTAAAGAGCCACGGTCTGAAGTAGAGAATTCTGGGCAGTAGCAAGCCACAATCATAATGCTGACCGTGGCGTTCTGAAGAGAGAGAAAATTGGTTGCAGAAAGAGTCAAAAGTAGTGGAGACCAAGGTATAAAGCAATGACATTTTTAGGAGATTGTTTTTAGGGTTTGTGAGGGAACCAAGAGGGTCTAAATATACATCATCCACCCCATTTTTGGCATCTTTGGACACACACACATTAAAGGAAGAGAATTATTCTCTCATAAATTTCTAAAGAGGATTTTAAGCATTGAAGAGGAAAGATAAAAGGATTTAAATAGGGCTTTCATAACCCATTGAGAGAAGCTTTATTCCTTCATTTTATCTTATTTTTCTTTATTTGAAAATTATGTTTAGAATTTCTATTTCTTATTTTATGCCTTAGTTTATTAAGATGATAGCTTAGATTTTGTGTTAGGGTATTAGAGATATAAATCTTGGATTGATATTGCTTAATGAATGATTATTATTATGGGTTGTGAGCTTTTATTGTTATATCTATTATTATTGGTGCCTTTATTGCTAAATCTATTGTTGGTGATGATTTTATGACTTATTATGAATGTAATTACATCGTGCTTAGCTACCACAATGTTGTTTGTGGCAAGTCCAAGTGATGAATTGAGAGATGAAGCTTGTGTTAGGTCAATTAGCATAGAACTTGTTGAGTGTTAGAGTAGAGATACTTAGTACCTACAAGATGTTTGATGAAATTCCTTTATGAACCTAATGAGTCTAATTTAACTAGGTGAGGCTGAAAGGATCCTCCTAGGAAGTGTAAGAATGACTTGAGTGACATTGAGAGAGGCCTTGTGCGATTCATGTGGAGAGAATACTCACACTCATTTCTTAAAACTCCTTTCCATTCATTTAGAAACTAAATCATTGGTTTCATTTTGAAAGCCTTAACGTTTTCCTATGATTGAGAACTTGTGTTTACTTTCTTGCTTGCTCTTATTTACAAAAAAAAAACCCTAAAAACAATCATTTGATGATTTTATTTGCTTTTATCTTTCCATTTGATCACAATTAGACATGTTCCATGTGGATTTGACACATAAGGAATACTCCAAGGGTCTTTATTACTACAATCGATTTTTGTGCACTTGCAAGAAGCCGATCACATGTACCGAAACCTTAAACGACAATTAAAATGAAATGGATGGAGTAATTGATTTTTGTTGGTCAAGTATTTTATCTTATTTTCTTTTTAGAAGATATCTATATATAAATATAAAAACAAAACAAATATATTGAATGAATCAAATAATGACTAAAGTTACTTACTTTGTAGATGCAACCGAATAAATTACAAAAGTAGGATTTAGTTGTATGACAGCCTTGCAAGTACCCTGTTACGACCCAAAATCAGGACCATAACCGGCGTACGAGGTGAACCGTCTGTGGAAGCCCGACCCATCTCGCACAAGCCTCAAAGATCATACATCTATCCAAATTCATATTATTAGTCGGCTTATTAATCATATTAAAATAATTTAACAAAGATAAGTTTTCCAAGAAAAATAATATTCTCGGATATTATTAAAACATATTTATAATATCAAAATACTAAATAAGAAATTTAAGTAATGCCATTAAACATATCTAGCAAATACAAAATCATAAACCACTACTCGATATGGACCAACTAACATAATAGAAACTCGACCCGAACAATAGGGCACTCATTGAGAGCGAAAGAATCAAAATACCACTGCTAATATCACCTGAAAAGTGAAGTAAAACAAAAACAAGAAAAAGGGTCCACCGGTGAATGAATGATCTCCTCGGAAACTAAGTAACGCTCTAGAGATGTTGTGGAATGATTGAAGAACACTAGGGAAGTGATTCAGACTGATTTGAAGTGGTATAGAGAGAGAAAGACGAGTGAGAGCCGAAAGGGTCAGGTATAGGTGTATATATAGGCCCCCTACCTAAAACGGTGTCGTTCACAAAATAGCATGTTAACGTGCATTGTAGACTCCTCTACGCACGTTACAAGCCTTCAACGTGCATTGTAGAGTGTACACTGTGCATTGACGACCTCCCCAACTATTGGTTCAAACCCAAAAAATGATCAACGTGCATTGCAGAGTGCACAACATGCGTTGACGACCTTTCAGCAATCCAAACCATTCTGTTTCAAGTTGTAACGTGCATTGCTTGACTCCAATGCTCGTTGACAACGTCCTGGATGCATTTCATGCGAAATTTCTCACTTCTAATATATTTCTAACTTAGAAACACAAACTCCAACACTTCCAGAATAATTCTAACTCTCCAAACTTGTCATACATCATCGATAGACATTCATAAACATCAGAACATCATCTCGAGCATCGAGATTCAATTTGACATCGAAGAAAGTTCAATCGAAATTGAACGGGGTTCGACAAAGGCCTTGTCGAAATTGAACGGAAAGCTATAGAGAGATTCATCGGAAGGGACAGGGTATTACATACCCCATATTGTCATTATCCAATTAAGGCTCTTTCCTCTTATTGAATTTAGGCACATGGTAATGATATTTATCATGATTGAACTAAGTTCCTTATGATCTTTCATAGGTGAATCACCTTTTTAACATCTCTTACTAGCATATGAGGATACAAACATCCAATCCTAATACATGATGGAACCACAACTAGTCATAAAGAAGATCTTCAATCACAGATGCATTAGATTGCATGACATGTACACGTTGAGAGTGCTAACACTATATACCGAATAAGGATGTATATAACTCGTAACAAAATCCTGCTAGAATGTGTGTCTTGTAGAGTAGCTCAATTATATCAAAAGTGTATGTTGTAGCATTTCAAACCTGCCAAACATATGCCATAACTGCTCAAACCTGCCAGAATGTGTGTCATAGCAGGTCAAACATCCTAGAATATATTTTTAGTACCTCAAACTTGCTAGAACATATACCATTCCTAAGTTCACCTTACATAATCAACATTTTCATTCTATTTTATCTCAAATAAGTTCAACTCGTTGTTTACCATTATGTTTCAGTAATAGAACATAGAGGGTTGATCTGTGAACCATGTAACTTGTGAATGTGTCGAAGGCAAACTTCCACTCTTACATTATATTGTTGATCATGATTTAGCTCATTTGTCTAGTGTGTCATGCCTGGTCAAATCACACATAACTTTTTGGAAACACACTAATGTAGCAGTAATAGGTCATACTTATAATATATGTTAAGCATTCTAAGGATAGAAGTACTAAGAACCACATGTTCATGACAGAGTCTCACACTAGGAAAAGTAAGATTATTTATATTATTTTTGATAAGTATCTAGGGAAAGTGAGATCATTTATATTATTAATTCCAATGTTACCAGGACATATCTATAGCTTATACGACCTCTCGCATTTAATGTTCGAAATTGCCATTTTAATAGGATATACCTTATAGTTAAACAAGCTTGATTATGAATGAGCTATTTAATTCACTGTTCAAAATTTTCCACTTCTCAATCTTTCCTAATTAATCGACAAAAATATGGTGAGCACCTATGTGAGTGGGCTACTTCTTTATTCAACATACTTTACAAACACTATAATTACAACAAATGTTAACTTACAACATTTGCATTTATGAATTGACCAAACAATATGTCAAGGGATAACCATTTCATATGCCATGCAACTCTCAAGGAACACATTTTTAATGATAGGCTTTCACAAACGTATTTGCTATCATGCCTTACGTGGACTCGTACTACAAGTTCATGAGGTATCTATAGGTTTATAGTTTTGCATATTAAAGTGTTCAAGGACTTTGTTAATGCATCCCTTTTAAAGAGAGACAACAACTTACTCAAATAATCTATTATAATATTAACTTTAGGGATAACCCATATCTTTTATTTTAAAGTTGGATCACAACCAATCTTTAATGTCATTTAGGTATGCTAGGTCATTTCTTGCCATAAGTTTATAGTCTAAATATAAAGTTAAAGTTACAAGATTCAACCTGGAAGAATATGTTATAACCATAACAAATATGAATATATCATTCCTTTGAATACTATCTAAGGCCATAACTCATACAATGAAACCTTTAAGTTAAATCATGTAGACTTCTTCATCCGATTCTTTATTGAGAAAAGGATTCTCTACATCTACTTGATGTAGGTTGAGGTTTAGACTAGACCATATAGCTAAAGTCTATCTAATGAAGGTAAATCTTATAAGAGGGTTTTTTTAATCCTTTTTTGTTGCCTAAACCTCTTGGAGATCATTAATGTTTTTATCAGTTTTTAGCTTGGTCTTATGTATCCACTTGTTCCCCAATAGGTATTTTTCCTTTGGGCAGATCCACTTGTTCTCAACTATAGTTTGATCTCATAAATGTCATTTTCTTTTCCATTGCTTTAATCCATGCTTCTTTCATTGGGATGAGAGAAGTTTTTTCATACTCATAGGTTCATCCTTGAATTATAGAGCTGCTAAAAGAGGCCATGTTTGATTCATTCATTGGAAAATGTTGTTGTGGAATTTTATCCTATTTAAATCTGGGTATTTTTGAATTTTGATAAATACGTTGCACATGTTTGTCATAAAATTTTATAGTGCTCTCACTATGTTCGAGCTCTATAATCCTATTAAGAATAAAACTCCCACTAGAATGAAGTTTCATACTCGTCCTAGAATTAACATAAGTTACATCCATACTAATTTGAGGTGGATGGGCACAACCTTTCACATCATCATCCATAATTCTCCTACTTAGATAGAGTGATCCTAATGAGTTTAGTTATGAACTCTTTGAGAATGTAACTTCTCATTTTCCATTACAACAACATTTTCTCATTGTCACATGAAAATATATCATTTCGACACAGTGGGATAGCTCACATAACAATACTCCTTTTTGCCTCTTATTCTTTATTGACCAAGGTATCATTATCATGGACATAGGTAACGTATTTCATGGTTTTAAGTAGCTTAATTCATGTTTTGGATGAGTCCACATCTCATGAGATGTATAAGTAATGGAATTGGAGAGCATATGGTTTAGAATGTAGGTGGATTTTGGCATCAAAGATCCAATCATATAAAGGAGAGTGTCAACTCTCCTCTCCATTGTACCATTTATCCAATTTACCCTAGTTAAGAAACCCATTCTCCAAGAATGTGACTTCTCATTTTCTATTACTATGTTATTTTCTCATTGTCATACAAAAAACGTATCATTTGACGAAGTAGGGTATCTCATAAATAATAATCCTTTTTGCCTATTGGTCCTTATTTATTAAGGTATCATAGATATATGCGGCACATCTTATAGTTTCATGTAGCTTAAGTCATATCTCGAATAGTCCACATCCCATGAGATGTACAAGTAATAAACTTGGAAGGCACATACTTAAGAACATAGGTGGCTTTTGCCGTCACATATTTAACAATATAAAGGAGCATGTTAATTTTCCTCTTTGCTATACCATTTTAATTATGGAGCGTAAGAATAAAAAACTTAATATTCAATTTCTTTTCATCACACAAAGCTTCAATAGGTCCTTAAAGCTTTTATTGATTCTGAACTTGACTTATAAACCATAAGAAGCAACTTGACACTCCTTACTTGTGAGATCCTAAAAGACCAACCACTCCTCTAGATCCATCTTCTTTAGCTTATTATGATGTGGGTATAGATTTGGAACACCCTCCTCCAGTTGATTCAACTAATGTAGCTTCCTCCAGTGGTATACAAAAGGATTTGGATATTATTGAGGAAGTAAGGAGACAAATTTTAGAAGAAGAAGGTAAGATGGTGATAATGATGATGATCTAGAGAGTTATTCGATTTCTAGTAGTGATGCTGCTGAGGATCTTGAGGGAAAAATTGGCGATGAGGACTCGAGCAGTGATGGAGTTGAAGAGATCAAATGTTTTGAGATCGTTCCTTACTAGCCTTCAGATTGATTTCACCATTATCCATGGGTCAACATTTTGCATTTTGAATCTTTCATTCATTATCATTTCATATTTTTTTAATGCTCTTGAATTATATTTGATGAATGCTTGATGATGTACACAATACTTTGGTTATATGAGTATTTTTTATGTTATTTATTGATGATTGTTATCGATATTCATTGAATATGAGAATTGACGATTGGTTGATTTTGATGATTGATGTTTTATATTTAATGATTGATATTGTTAAGTGGTATTTATTGATTTATGGTGATTGAGATTGATATCGAACGGTATTCCTCTTTTCAATATTGTGTTATATTGATGACTATTAGTGATGAATTGTGATGATTGTGATTGGATTATGTGTTTACATGTTTGATTTTTCAATCCCTTTATTGATAATGACAAAAAAGGGGAGAACTATATTAAGTGTTGCTTATATATGTTGTTATTCCTTTGAAAGAAAAAGGGAGAGTAATATATTAAGTGTTGGCAAAAAAGGGTGAATAATATATTGAGTGTTGAGTATATTGATTGTTGCTTAAAATGCTTAAAACATGGGGAGAAATATGTTATTTATATGTTATACTATCCCAATTGACAAGGCTAAAATCCTTGATCAAAATTTGTTTCACTTGTCGTTTGAAATTCTTTTTAGTGCATAAACTTAGGGCAACACTCTTCCATGTTTTATCATCGTAAAAAAGGAGGACATTGTTGAACCCAAATGTTCACATTCTTATGTTTTGATGATTGATAAAAATGAAAGGGATGCATTACGTACGTTAAGAAAGGCATAAAGAGGCAAAACAGTAAAAGAAATTGACATTCATTAATCATCACACAAGTTAACAACAAGAGTCAAATAAACTAAATAGAACATAATATACATGATGCAAATGAAATGCATGACAAAATATGTGGATCTAGTGGCCTATGAAGATCACTATCGTGGTTGGAGAGGAATAATCTTCCAATTTTCCATGTCATTGAGATCCACAGTCTCGAATACCTCGAGCTCTTCCTCCGAGTCATCAAGTTGCACAACCTCAGAAGGATGAGGGCCAAAACTGGAGCATCCGTAGGAATCGTAGGAGGCTTATCTTCCATTTCAATGATTAGTGGTTCTGGGATACCACTAACAGAAGATTCTGAGGAGGATTCTTCTGCATCAACCTCAATTGTTTCATAAAGTCTCATGATGCGCAGTGAATCAATTCGAATCTTCCTAGATTCAAATACTTATTTTGACTCAAAACCATTCAACTTAACCTTGAAATACTTGAAAATCCTCATCAAATGGCTTTCATATGGCATGCTCTCTTCCTTCTACCGACATTTCAAAGAGAAAGTTGGAAGGTTCAAATTCTTGATCTTCTCAAGAATCCAGTCAATGACTACCCATGAGAAATGCACTTGTTCCCCTTTCATCAGTAGATACATCAAAATATCATCTTGCATTGTGAGCGGTGACTGAGTATGAGATTTCGGTTGTAAGACCTTTGTGAATTCCGTGTGAACCAGTTTCCATCTAGTACCAAAATCATTTTGGTCTAGATTCTTCACACCCTTTTCAATTTGAACCATACTGTGGTTTTCAAACATGAACTTTCGGCTTGCATCTGTATCAACCATTATCGTGTTCCCCTCCATATCGACATATTCTTTGAGCCCCTTTTCTTTCTTCAACCTCATGCCAACTAAGGCATATTGGATAATTTGTTGAGGAGCCTTTCATCAATTACAATGTCAACTCCATTGACACGACTCTTCACTCCAATGGTTTGATACTAAAGGATATCCTCCTCATCCTCGTTACGCCATTTATCAACATTAGCAAAGAACTCTCTAATGAGTTCTAAATAGAAATCAAATACCTCCACACAAAAGTCCCTCAAACCAAATCTCACAAAGTTATTCTCTATTTCTAATCCTCTTTCTCTCAAATAACGAAAATCAAAGACCTTTGAATCTGAGAAACCAACCTCTTTCAAGTTGTCAAACAACTTTGGGGCCCTGCTCATCCACGAATCTACCTAGATTCCTAGGCATTTCCTTTCCTACCCTCTATTTCTTAGAAGGAGAAGACACAGGAATACCTGATTTTGTGAACACTTGCTTCTCTCGGGAGCTTTGAGGTCTCTTCACCCCTTTGGAACTTTCCCTTTTCTCTGTCTTCTTTGTGGCCTTCTCGTATTTCTTCTGAGCTTTCTTGGGAGCCATAGAAAGTGAGTGAGAGGAGTTGCAATGTTCGTTAGGGTTTGAGAGTGTTGTGAGAAATTTGGGATTTCAAGAGGTTTAAGAATGATTGATGGTGTTTTTGAGTGAATGAAATGGGTTATATAAGGTAATAAGTTTGGAATTTAAGAAAAATAAGGAACGGTTTCAGAAATTTGAGGTTTGAGTTTTGAAATTTTGAATGAGAGGGAAACTGAAATTTCGGCTTTAAATTTGAGGGAAAAGGGGTCTACACAACTTGTATGTTATACTATGTACGTTATATCAGGTATGTGAAGACTAACGTATTTAGCATATCACACAACGTGCTTTGACGAGAAAAGGTATATCAACTCAACGTTCATAGCATAGTGATCCAAGCACACACGTACGTTGTAAGTCATACAACGTGACTTATACCATCATTTAGTCACGTAAGAGAATCCAAAGAATCATCTACATATCTTACATATGATACAACGTACCTTAGAGGTGTCACAAAAGTCTTATTTTTAGTTAGTAGCGTTGTATCTTATACAACATATCTTGTACAAGCCTTTACGTCATAGCAAAATCCTTTGAATCTAGTGGCACTGTATCTGATACAATGTGCCTTATGCAAAGTGCGTACGAATATCATCCTTGATACTCATCATTCTTCTTGAATTCAACAACGTGCCTTATATCTCATGCAACGCATGTAGGGTCATCGTCCCTAATACTCATCATTCTGCTCGAATTCGATAACGTGCATTGCACATTCTACAATCCACATAACACGCACCCAAAAAAATTTCCATTTTTCATTGTTGATGATCAACATGCATTCCACATCCTACCACGTGCGTTACATAGCACCCAATATAACCCAGTAGCCAACCATGATGATCAACGTACATTAAGCCAGTTACAACGTACGTTCCTTCCAAAACTGATAATTCCAGTGACAAACCATACAACCATAATGTGCACAACACCATCTACAACTTACGTAGCATGACTTCAGATATTAACATAAAGCCGACTTGATCCTTTCAACCTCAGTGATTTCATTTGGCACATTCATCACTTTGATATATATGTATGAATGAATGCAAATGAACATAAATTATGTCCAAATACCAATCAAGATTCATTCAAGTCACACGTACCAATACGTCTACGAATTGAAACAAAATTCTTTTAATGAAGGGGTTTTGTGAAAATATAAGCAAGCTGATCTGTTGTTGTAACAAATTCAAGTTCAATATCTCCCTTGAGAACATGATCGCATATAAAATGATGTTTTATATCAATGTGTTTTGTTCTTGAGTGCTGAATTGGGTTTTTAGAAATATTAATGGCACTACTATTATCACACTTAATTGGAACCTTTGAAAACACAATTCCAAAGTCCAAAAGTTATTTTTTGATCCATAAAATTTGAGCTACACAGCTGCCAGCTGGTACATATTTAGATTCAGCAGTGGATAGTGCAACACAATTTTGTTTCTTTGAGAACCAAGACACTAGTGAATTACCTAAGAATTGATAAGTACCCGAAGTGTTTTACCTATCTAATTGGTTTTCTGTATGATCAGCATCACTATAATCAATTAAATCAAAGCAATTATTCTTAGGATACCACAAACCCACATTCTTGGTATTAATCAAATATCTAAAAATTCTTTTGACGGCACTCAGGTGAGATTCTTTTGGACAAGATTGAAAACGTTCACAAAGACAAACACTAAACATGATATCTGGTCTACTTACATTAAGATAAATGAGAGATCCAATCATATCTCTATAAAGCTTTTCATCTACTCCCTTGCCTTGTTCATCTCTAGTGAGTTTAGTTATGGTGCCCATAGGAGTTGGGATATATTTAACATTTTCCATTTCGTACTTATTCAATAAATCAGTGATATACTTGCTCTGATTTATGAAGATTCCATCCCTCATTTGCTTGATTTGAAGTTCAAGGAAGTAATTTAACTCTCCCATCATACTCATTTCAAACTCCTTTTGCATTAACTTAGAAAACTCATCACACAAGGGTTTGTTAGTAGCACCAAATATAATGTCATCAACATAAATTTGCACTAACAATAAATCATTATCTATTGATTTAAAAAATAAAGTGTTATCAACTTTACCTCTTTGGAAACCATTGCCTAGAAGATATAAACTCAGCCTCTCATACAAATGCTTGCAACGTGACTTGTATTCCACTCAGATGCCGTTGCCTCAAATGTCACTTTATGTAACGTTACTTACACATCTTGCAATGTGTCTTGATCATCCTTTAGCATGCGTTAAACCTAGAAACTTCAGGCTTCAACGTGCGTTAATGAGCTTCAAAGATCGTATCTTTGATTCTTTACGTGACACTGTACAATATGTCAGGAATTTTCAAATTTGAATCCCGAGGCGCCTATTTGTCAAAAGCTAACATCATACCCGTCTACGTGACTTGCACCCTTTGCAACATGCGTAGACGTGTTTCGTCAAAGATAGCTCCTTTACTCATCAACGTCACTTGCAATTGTTGAAACGTGCGTGTTGCCTTGCAACTCCACCTCAGGTCTGGTGCACATTTCATCAACGTGACTTGTATGTTGCACAACGTGACTTGTAAGCATGTCCATTCAGTCCAGAGAGTTCACTTTCATCATAACATGACTTGCATATCTCACAACGTGACTTGTATTCTTTTGCAATCCATCCAGTGAGTTCAACATTCTCATAACGTGACTTGGACCATGTGCAACACGCCTTGTATGATTCGAGATCATTCTGTTTACTAAGTGATCCTCGTTAACGTGACTTGCATCTTATGCTGCACGACTTGTGATGTTTCTGGAAACCTTGGATATGATCAACGTGACTTGCAACTATGTGCTTAACTTTAGCTGCAAAATGCATTACTTAATTATTTCACATGTTTTGTTTAAGTCATCAAAACTGAGAGTCAACACCACTTAAGCACTTAACTCAAATTCTGAGAAACACTTACATTCAAGCCTAATCACTTACGTACTTAACTCTACATTTACGTGTATAAGACACCCTTCAAACCAAATTCTGGCACATTTTCATCCTTTATGGATGTTTTGTTGTCATCACCATCAAAACCAAACTCAACACCACCATCCCCCTCCTCCTCCGTCGTCATCAACCTCTCATATATGTTTCTCTCTTTCTTGCTGACTTCTTTATCGCCACCACCATTCCTCTCTCTCTCTCTCTCTCTCTCTCTCCATTGTTGTAATTTGAAAAATCTCGATATGAAATTGCGACGGTTGCAGGGTAGAGAGGTGTCGAATGGAGATCTAAAGAGAAAATATGTTCTATCGTATGTGGCTTTCATTTGAGCGATGACAAATGGAGACAAACGCCAGGCAGCGCTACTTGAAGATGCACGATGGCAGAGACTCGATGCGAAGACGAGACAACAGAAAAGATTTGGAATCGAACCGTCATGGAGGAACTTCGTTCGAGCAAACCGCTTTCGTTCCAGCCGCAATAGATGGTTAGGGGTGATGGCTAGGTTTTGAAAACCCTAGCTGCTCCAATAAGATGGATTATGAAAAATTGTTGGTTTAGTCCCTAAAATTATAAAATTATCTAATTTGTCCATAAAATTTTAAAAGATATATTGTTGTCCACCTTCGTACATAGTGTACATCGTTGTACACATACTAAATTTCTATCAGTTTAAAGAAAAAATTGTAATCATATAATTGTACACCTTTGTACACTAAAAAAATGTAGACGCTTGTATACGTGCGTACACCAATGTACACCTGTGTACACTATTATCCACCCATGTACATCGACTAGAATTTATGAAATTAATTTTTTTGCAAACCCATGCACACGTGTATAACCAAATTGAAATTCATCAAATTATTTTTTTTAAAAGGTAAAAGGGTGGATAAAGTTTAAATCAATTATTTTACCCCTTACCTCCACCAAGGTTCGAACTGAAATGTCCACCTGTAAACATTAGATGATTACCACCAAACCCATTTTAAAAAAATAGTGACGCCTTTTGTACACTTTGCTATATTTTTTGAAAAAAAATAGTTTTTTATTTTTTTTAAATCAATTTATTCAAAAAATAAATTAATTGCTCTTGAATTTTAATAAAATAATATTTTAATATATGTGGTAACATTTTGTGTTATTTTTCAAATTTGGTATTTTAATTAGCAACAAATGTGATTCTCCCTGTGCTATTGATATGAGACACGTAAAAGCCCATTAAGCCCAACAACTTTTGATCATAGATGTCCTATCAAAATGTAAACAAATGCTTATAATATTAAAAGGAAAAAAAATTAACAACTGTACGAAATTAAAATTTAGAATTGAGCTTTTGTTATGTACTAAACTTATTTGACAAATAAAAATACGCTTGAAATATTTTGTAAGAATACTAAATTTTTAATTGATTGATAAATTGACAAAGAATTTGAGATATTTTTGCAAAAAATAACGATATTTTTGCGAGAAATTAAAATTTTTCTCGAAAAAGATAAATTCCAAGAGAAGTTTTTTAACTTTCATAATGTATCAGGTGTGGCATCTAGATGTATCCATATATATCCAGATGTATCTAAATGTCTGCAAATCACATTTTTATGTACAAAATTCAATTTAATAAAATTTTAATATAACATTATTTAAATTAAATGCCTCCAAATTATAATCTTTAATATAATTTTTATAATTTCAATTTGTTATATAATTTTTTATAATATCTAAATGTAATCAAATGTATCCAATTTTATTTTTTATATATTTTTTTATAATATTCAAATGCCTCTCAATATCTTCAAATGTATCCGCAAGTATCTACAATGTATCCATCTTGTATAAACTCAAAATAATTAAAAACCTAAGGTTGGAAAAAACCCTAGCCTCCTCCATCCACTGCTGTCGTCGCCCTTCCTCAGTCAATACATGCCACCCTCACATCCCTTTCCATGTCTTTCCAATGCCAGCTGCCAGAGGCTGTTGAGCCACATAATGAAGAGCGGTGATGACAAGGCAAGCTCGACTAAGAGAGAAGGAGAGGAGATGCGACGAGGGAGGACGAGCAGCGTCGAAGATCGGTGAAGAGAGACGGATCGACAAAGCACGAGACAGGAGAGACGACGCATGACGCAGATCGAGGAAGAACAATAGAGAGCACGACGGAGATTGGGGAACATGACGAGGGAGAGACTAACATGCAACAAAGAAGAACAGAACTGAGAAAGAGAGAAAACCGAGAGAGAGAACCGAGAGAAGAGGAGAAGGAGCGGCGACGCTAAGGTTTCGACAGAGGAGAGGGGGGTTTCGGGACAGGTGAGTGGGAGAGGAGAGAGAAAGGAGGGGGAGAGAGATGAGGAGAGAGTGTGAGATGAGAGAGAAAAAAAATAAAAAAATAAGGAGAAAATTTGATTTTTATGTGACTGAAGGTGGAATTTTTCAATTAAAGATTAAAAATATAGTATTTGAATAATTAAATATTAAAAACATTGACATTTTAATAATTAAAAAAATAGTATTTTTATTAGTCAAAATTAAAATATTTATACTGACACGTTGCATAATTTACTTTATAAAATGCTTAAATAAAAGGCTTGGGCTGATATAGCATATCCATGACACTAAAGTTAAACTTTATTGAAAGATCCGTCCAATTAGGCTACAACTACTATAAATACTCTCTTCTCATTCATTTTCTTATTAAGTTTTTTGCATCTTCTTAAGAACTCAGAGCTTAGATTTTAGGCATCTTAGTAACGTAAGTATCAGAAGGGTTTCAAGGGGAGGACTTTCAATCCTTTCTCAATCTTTTCCTTTCTTTTGCTGGATTTAAAGCCAAAGTTTGACCTTGATTCTTTCTCAATGTTTTCCTTTCTTTTGGTGGATTTTAGGCATCTTACTAGATTAAGCCGATTCTTTCTTAGCCTTAGAGTACGAAGATCCCTCAACCAAAATTCAAAATTGGAACTAGAAGACCTAAAACTTAAAATCTAGATTTTAGACCTCGAATGGAAGGTTTCAAAGTTTGGAGAAACCTTTCCTAGCACTAAATTAATTATTGTTGTATTCTACAAGCTACAGCTACTATATTTGTTTAATATTGCGCAATTGATTATGTTACAACCTGTGTATAAGACGTTTACAATTTGTTTTAAAACTAATTTAATGAATTTCAGTTGGTTTATACATGTGTTCTCAAAGGTGTGCATAAATATACATGAATATACACATGTGTATAAATTGTCTACACCATTGTACAAAAACTTCTTCCATATACGTGTTAAAAATAATTATAGTTTGACAGAATTTTCAATGTTCAACCACAGAAATTCGGGATTGATAGCATCGGTAGTGACTTTAGTGAAATTTTTTAAATATTTGGGACTGATAATAATTTTGCAACACTATAGGGACCACAACATTATTTTGAAGAAAACAGGGCAGAAGCTTGGGTTTTGAAAGAGGCGCCACCACTTCCCCTACAGCAGAGGTGTCCGCTGTTCGCGCCGTTCTCGATGAATACTACCACCCCCGACGCTTCTGCCTTTTATCTTCAGTTTAGACGTCGTACATCTTCGTCGCAGCAACTATGCGCCCATCGCTGTCGTTGACGTAGATCGCAAGAAGCGTCTTGTCGTCATTGCCAGATCTGGTTTTCGTCATAATCACTAGATCTCATCGCGACATCATCGAGGATCATGAACTCGTTACCCATTTGGAGAGAGTGAGAGTAGTCGATATCGTTGTCCGTCACAACAACCACGAACACAGCGGGATCTCGCCATCGTCGATCTCATCGGTGGATCGCGAGAACGCTTCGGCAGACATGAGATCGGTCGATGAAGACCCAGTAGGGAAGGAGAGGAAGATAGGAGAGAGAGAGAGATTTCCCGTCGTATACGAAAAGTGATATACTATTTTTGATATTAAGATAGTTGAGATGACCTTTCTGATGGTAAAATATTTGGAGTGTAATTTCTGATATTTCAAACGTTTTAGTGACTAAGAAATAAGAAACTTATGGTTCATCGTGGAATACTGTGTAATTCTAAGATTTTTTGCTGTCTGTTCTTTTTTATATTTGGTCCGTTAACCTGCATAATGATGATTATTGATTGTGCATATAGGAGAAAGTGAAAACTTAGAAAAAGGACCACACTCTAATGGAGCTGAGGAAGCAGGTGGGTTTCTGAAATAACTTTTTAGCTTTTCAGCTCACATTCTAGAATTTGTGACCACATCTCTTTTGCACTCGCAGTGTGGGATTATACAAATCACCAAATTGGATGCTAATTGATTACTAAGTAGTTGGCTTGCTACTTGTTATTGTTAGATTAATCACATAATGGTGGTTCAACTATATTAAGCACAATTAATTAAGCTAATGACACACAATAACGGGTTAATGGCATATAATAAAATATTCCTTGATGGGAGGAATATGTCGGGAATATTTCCGTGGCCCTATATATATGTCTTGGTCCCCATTCATTTGTACAAAATGTTTCCAAAATCTTTTGAAAAACGTCATGCTATCAATTAGGAGTGGAGATTAGCTGGAAGAACTCAAGGAACATTTCAAGGTTTCGCGAAATGACTTGAGATTCGCGATGTCGTACGCCTCTTACGTTAGCGTCTATGATCGTTGGTTAATGTGTAAATATGCTTGTTTACTAATTATTCATCTTATTTAAGAGCATAATCTTTTAGGTATAAGAAAACAATCCCAAATCAATTTCCATTAAGTTGATAAACATACCTATCTACTAATCCCCCAAGCCTCAATGTATTAACATTCGAAAAGTAATATAAAGGAATTACCAAAGACAAAAATGGTCAGTGCAACTCTGGCTTAAAAGTCGCGAAAGCTCCATGGACCGTTCATGCAAATTTCTCCTGCCAAACAACTCATTAGAGAAGGCAACATTGTTTTAAGTTTTCAAGTTTTGGCAATAAATAAGTCTTCTTTTTTCATATATATATATATATATATATATATATATATAACTGTTGATACTATTTGAAGACAAAAAAATGGGCTTCATTGTATTAACAAAATCTTGCAAATGCAATACATCTAATAAAAAGAAATAAGTATTTTCTTGCGTAACAACAACACAGAAAAAGAAAGAAATTGCATATAATTAACTAATATTATTAATGTTTCTGAACATAATTTTGTCGACACGGATGAACAAAAACCGAACTAGATCACCTCCTGAATTCTAGAATAACAGGGAAGATATTATCAAAAGCTACAAAGCTCTCTTCCGCCGTCTTGGCACCGATGATCACAACTTTTCCATAAGCAAACAACAAAATCGTAATCTGGGAATCCTTTATTCGGTACAAGAGCCCAAGAAACAACTCTGGTTCATAACATGTAAAAGCAACATGAGGAGAGCAAGCAAACCTCTCCAACCAAATAGCGAAACTCACGTCGCAAGACGAAACAATGTTCTGAACCGTAAAATTTGTGAATTTCATCGGAAACCCTAACTTCTGAACGACTCTTGCGAACTTTTTGGCCGCAATCGTGGACTTCTCCACAATCTTGGAACCAGTGCAAACCATTCTACCGGAAGCAAAGATCAATGCGGTGGTTTTCGGGTCTTTAATCCTCATAATCACGGTGGAGAAGCTTGGGGTTGTATTCGGCGTTGCGGGCTTTGAGGGCAATGTCTTTGAGGCTTAGTTTGCAACCCAAGTTGATGGTTGAAATAATGTTTTGGAGGGTTGGTGCCAAGGTGGCTGAACCACTAACGGACTCAATTTCATCAATCTCCATTTTTTATGTGCGTAAAAACTTTGCTGTTTTGTGGTGGTTTCGACTGGTTCTTGGAATGCAAGAAAGTGTGTGCGTGTTTTTTAGGGTTTTGGAACAAAGGAGATGAAAACTGGAAACGAACGAAGTTAATTGCTCGTTTAGTCTTATGTATATACGTCACAAATCCAAAAGATTATTCGATAAATATCTGTCCTTTTCCGATTGGGATAGTATATGTATTAGGTTCATTCAAAATAACATCCTTGCACTCCAAGAATATTAATTAATTCATTATTTCTTTTCTTATTTGATCAAGATTAATAATGATTTCTAAGAAACTAGATTAAACAAAACTATTTAGAATAAATAAATAGTTTAACGGCCTTATTTTAGCCCTACCTAGGTGTGTAAATGAGTTGAGCTACTCGCGAGCGGTTTGGACGTCGGCTCAAGAAAAGCTCATTCGGGCTTAGCTCGTTAATAAACAAGCTTGTTTGCGAACAAAATATTAAGCTCGTTTTCATAAATGAGTTGAGCTTTAATAGGCCAAAACTCGGCTAAAAAAATTGTGAACAGACTCGGTAAGTCATTTGTGAACATGCTAGATTAATAAGATCGTGAACATACTCGATTACGGTTCGTGAACAAGCTTATTTGTAGACTCATGTAAAAGCTCGAATTGGGGCTCATTTATATAAGAATACACTTATATATACTAAATATTATATATCTTTTATTATACTTTTATATTATTAATACGTAATGTAACACGAACAATTTTTATTAGTTATGTTATATTATATGAAAGTATTTTCAAGTTTCACAATTAAAAATTTATTTAGCACATATAATTTGATAAATCAACTTAGAATTTTTTTCACTAATATAGTTCTTATGAATTGCAATCCTATATAACTTGCAATATAATTTTGGTTCATATATAATATAATTATATTTTGGTTCATATAATTTTGGACTTGTAAAAATTTATATTTTGGTTCATACATAATATAATTTGTAAAATTTTCCATGTTAAGATGTGTGAACAACAAATCATTTATATAGGTGTACAAAACTTGAAATTACTTGCATATAGTATTTAGTGTATGTTAAGGTGTACAAAACATGAATATTAGGTGTACAAAGATTCATATATAAAAATTGGCTTTACTTTGGGCTCATTTATTTAGGAATATACACTAAATATATGTATTCTTATTCTACTTTTAAATTACTAATATGTAAGATGAACAATTTTTATTTGTTATGTTGAAATATATGTAAGTAATTTTAAGTTTAATAATTTAACAATTTATTTAGGGGAAAATAACATGCTTATTTAACAAAATATTTGATTTTTTTCAGAAGGTTTACAAAAGTGTACAAAATGAAATTTAGGTGTACAAATGTGTACAACATGTTGTGTACACTTTTATACACCTAAATTTCAGGTTGTGTATACCTTTGTACACATAAATTTCATATTTTGTACACCTTTGTGCACCTAAATTCATGTTGTGTATATTTTTGTACCCCTAAATTTTAGTGTACAGAATATGAACTTTAGGTGTGCATAACATTAAATTTAGGTGTAGAAAGGTGTACAAAACATGAAATTTAGGTGTACAACATGAAATTTAGGTGTATAAAGTTGTAAAAAACATGAAATTTAGGTGTACAAAGGTTTACAACATATAATGTAGGTGTACGAAGGTGTACACTATATGAAATGTAGGTGTACAACATGAAATTTAGGTGTACTAAGGTATAAACAATATGAACTTTAGGTATACAAAAGTGTAATGTGTATACTATAAACTCAATCAAACTACTTATAAAGTTTATATACTATACCATAAATCTCAAACACTAAAATAGTACACACTAAATGTTATTAACATTACATAACATAAATACTAAATTCTATTGTTCCTTGAAAGACAGTAAGTAGTCTAATATACAAATGCTATTGGTTCTTGAATATTAGTTCAAATATTATTATTTATTAACCACTTAAATCTTTAAATTACAACTATAAAAATCTTTCAATTGTTATAAACTATATTTTTTTTATATATATTAGAGTTTTTGATCATTTAAAAGAATATTGAACTCCCATCCTAGTTTTACTTATTATTTCTAAAAATATTTACATTTATAATGTCACAACTACAAAGTTTTTAAGCCAAAACTACATATTTTTTTTTACTCAAAACTAAACTCCCATCCAATTTTTAATTCCCAATTCTCACTCAGACTCTCAAACCTGAAATCTCACTCACTCTCATTGTTGCCTCTCTCAATCTCACTCACTCTTGCCGACTACTACCTCTCTCAATCTCATCCCACTCTTTCTCTCGTTACTCCTACTTTCTCTTTTGCTCTCTCTATCAAGACGCTCACTCTATCACTGCGAAACTTTCCCTGAATCTGTCGATCTCTCTCTCTTGGTTATCGAGAAGTAGTGCTTATATACCAAATCTCTCTCACCATTGTTAAGCTCTAAAGGAGTCGTTGTTGATTGAGAAAGCTGAGAAAGAACTTGACAGTAAGTTTAGGGATTCCAACTAAGTGGTATCAGTTCCATCTTATCATGGAGTTGTTTAGATTTAGAATTTAATGATTTCTTTGATGTGAGATTGTTGTTTCCTAAAAAAATGAACAACAATAGTAATGAATACTTAAATACTCGAGAATCGTGAAAGTAGCATCGAGACCTAAAAACACAAAACACGATGAGGTCGAGATGCTCCCTGGGGGAATTTCCGACGCTAAAGTCAGTAGAGATTTTGACAGAGTAATATTGGGAGTGGAGAATAAAGCATACCAGTAGATTTTGGTGTCACACCTATTTATAGAGTGAAGAGTTGATGGATTAAATCTCCATAACATCCTCTCTTAATGAAGAAGGTAACATTTCCATTACTTTCTCATCATTAAGTGTATTTTATTATGCTTTTATTCTTATATATCATCAATTGCTCCCCACTCTTTTCTTTGGACTCTTTAGAGAGAAGAGTAAATATTCTTCATATCTTTTTACAAACACGAGTCAAACGTATTGCGGCAAAGTGAGAGAGGTTAGGACTACTGAAATTAAATTTCTAAAACATGGAGTGACCTTATAATTCTCCAGGGATCCGGTGACTAAAAAAATATTTAACGATTTTTCATTGAGTTGACTCAATGAACGCCGCCTCTCAACTCGGGACCATCTTCTCTGATCCTTTCTTCCTATTTTGAACTTGATTTTATTCTTAATTTCTAATTGCATTGAAATCGTGATTGGTTCCTTAATTTTCTCAATCTCCTTAAGTTTTCCTAATTTGAAATTTCCAACACATTGCTTAATTTGTTGCTTTTTGATTTCTTTCCAAATTTGCAGTGCAACGTTACAGAGTTGAGCAAAGAGGAATTTTTCCATTCCTTATATGTTTTAATCTCTCCATTTTCCTCATTTACTCTTGATCTAGATCTGCTCCAATTCCTTCCCAAACAACTATTATTTCTTTGATCAATCACAAAATAGGTGTTGTGCATTATTTCCTTCTCTTTTGTTTTCTTGCGTTGCCACTCTATTTCCCCTCTTTTGTGTTCCCAAGTCGGTGATGACAAGCTTTTTCTTCTTCATTCTCTCTTTCATTTCCCTGATTCTCTTTGTTTTCTGCCTCTACGTGTCTTCCTTTTCATTTTTTATGCCTTCCTTTTCTTGTCTTTCTCCTTTTTTCTTTTTCTTTTTTAAAATAATAATAATAACTAATGACCTTCTCTTTTTTCTTGGTGCAGAGAAGTGGAGGTGAAGGAGAGTACATAGGCAAAACTCTTTGCAAATCAAAACTTGATCAAATAGGATATATAAGAGCATGAAATTTTCGAATGAGTGGGATGATAATTTCAAAGAGAGAAGAAAATTTAGAAAAAGAAACAGATAAGTGAACCTTGTTCCACTCCTCTTGGGGATGTTTAAGAGCCAACACGTCGTTCGAGATGTTCGAGAGTCAACACGATGTTCGAGATTTGACACGCCGTTCGAGATGTTCCAAAGTCGACACAATGTTCGATATGTTCCAGAGGACTTGTTGCTGTTAGAACCAGACCACTTGCCATTGTTGTTGTGGACCAGACCACTTGCCATTGTTGTTGTAGACCAGACCACCTGTCGTTGTTGTTGTGGACCAGACCACTTGCCGTTGCCATCATGGACCAAACGATTTCACGTTACTGTCACCTCCACAACCACGTGGGCGTTCAAGAGCTGTTTCTTAAAAGATTTCACCTCCACTATCGAGTGGGTGTTGAGGAGCTTCCTATTGGGGGACTTCACCCCTACTACAGAGTAGCTACCTAGGAGCTGCCTTTTGGAGGACTTCACCCCTACTACCTAGTAGGTGTTCAAGAGCTTCCTCTTGGAAGACTTCACTCCTACTACCGAGTAGGTGTTCAGTAGCTACACCTTGGAGGACTTCACCGCCACCACTATGTCAGCGTTCGACGTACCCTGGTTGCTAGTGATGCCATGGTGGTTCACGGTTCACAGCTCGTTGCTCGAGGTTCGTATAGTTCATTGATTATCCTCACCGAGCCCACAAAATCACATAGTCTTTCATCACCAACTCGCCTTGCAGAGTCCACCATATTGACTTCACATCGTGTAGTTCGTGATCTCCATTCCAGTTCATGAAATTCGTCATCCACTCCATATCGTAAAGTTCACCATCTCCTCATGGAGTTCACATCATCGTGAGGTTCAACATCTTGACCCAACTTTGCGGAGTTCACCATCTTCCCATTGAGTTCACCTCCTCATGAGGTTTAACATCTCGACCCTACTTCATTGAGTTTGTCATCGCTACCATGCTGGTGTTCAGAGACTTTTCACTAGGTGATCGTGATAAGGATCAAGCCTTTTCTAGAATCAATTGGTTTTTGCAACTCTTGTTTGTGTGCTTTTCTATCCTGCACAACTTTTATGCATCGCTGCTTCCCAATCACATGGCCAAATGAATTTTTGGTTAAGTGATTTCAGTGGAGTCTTAGTGATGGTAGGGGTTGTTTCACTTGTTGAGGGTGAATTTAGGCAAATTGTCGTGTGCACTCATGACAATACCACTTAGAGTTTCACTTGTCACATGTCTTAGTGAATCAACTATTCAGTTTGTTCATGTCAATGCCACTTGGGGTTTCACTTATCACACGTCTTAGCGAATAAGTGATCGCGTGTGTTCATGACAATACCACATGGGGTTTCACTTGCCACATGTCTTTGCGAGTAAGTTGTTGCGTGCATTCATGAAAATACCACATGAGGTTTCATTTTCCATAAGTCTTATCATTTTATAATTAGTCAACGCCCGATTTCCCATAGGCTTGATAACTATATGCGATGTTCAATTTTCCACTGCGTTTGTTCTACAAAAGGCGCCCAGTTTCCCCTAAGCCTTTTGCTAAATTGCCAGATCGTAGTCTATCTGTTCATCGCGTGTTTTCATAGTGAGATCTCGATTTCTCGTAAGATTTTCTACTCACTTTGCGTATTCGTCACGTGAGACGCTAATTACTCACAAGCTTTTCTACTCACGGTTTAGTTGTTTGCTACATGAGAGCCCAATTACTTGCAAGCTTTTCTACTCACGTTGCATTCCAGTGGTTTGAAGATGGTTCTTGTGCGTTGATAGTGAGGAGAAAATGCTCGGACTCACTCCATGTTCTTAGCACTTATGGTTAAATAGGCTCGGTTTCTCGCAAACCTTTTTTGTCTCGTGTGGCCAAGCACTCGACTTGCTTTAACCTATTCTTAATTCACAAGAGTAGTTATTTATGCATGAGAAAGAATAATGTTATTCGTTAAACTAAAAGTTACACAAGAAAAAGTCAATAAAAGCTTAAAGTATTCAGCTTTTTACCACCATCTAAAGTATACTTAAAGGACAAAGCATGACATTTCTAGTGGCAGCATGCCTAGTTGGCCACATGTTTATCTTTTCTTTGATCATCATTCCTTCTTCAATGCCTTGTTTCATTGCTCGGATCCCCTCTCAGTGCTTCATCATCAACAAATTGGTCCAAATGCCCACCTCTAACCAAGTTTTCAATTTTATTCTTTAGTTCTCGACACTTGTTCGTGGAGTGTGCACTCACATCGTGGTACCTGCAGTAGGCATCCACATTCTTTCCTAGAGGCCTGTCAGTTCTTGAGGGATCCCTCTTTGCCGCTAAGATCGCTAACCTTGACATGTTCAACGATGTGTACTTCTCAAAACGGGTTAGAAGTGCTCTAGAGTCTCTCGACTTGTCTTTCTTCCTATTTGGCTCCTCCTGAGATTCTCTCTCATTTCACTTATTCTCTTTGTCCTTTTTGGTTCCTATGGTCCTCATGATCTTAGCCTACAAGATGTACTTATTGGCTCGAATAAAAAGATTGGTGAAAGTCTTGGGTTGGCCTAGAGACAAAGATTCTTGTAGCTGCATCGATTACATCCTTTACAGCATCGCGACCATCGCCACTCCTAATTGAGAATCATCAACTTAAAGAGTGGCGTTCCTGAATCTATCCATGTACTGTCGAAGAGTCTCTTTCTCATTCTTTCTCCCGATCACCGAGTATGTGGCATCCTTTTTTCTCTTACTTTTGATGATGAAGGCCTTGATGAACTTCTTCTTGAGCTATTCAAAGTAATAGAGCGACGCCTCCTTCAACCCATTGAACCGGGAACGTGCATGGTCCTTTAACTTTATTGGGAACGCGCAACACATGATGGCGTCCTCCCATCCATGAAGCATCATGATGGCCTCGTAGTTCTGGATGTGCTCATGTGGGTCCTCATTTACTGAGAAAGTTGGTAGTTGATGCATCTTAAACTTCGGGTAAAATGGTTTTTCCATTTTTGTGACCTCCTTTTGTGAATGGAGCTTTGGTTCTTTTCTACTTCTCCTCCACATGAACCAACCTCTTTTGCTAAAGGACTTTCTCGATCATCCTTTTCATATATGCTGCTTCTCAAACATTCATTGAGAGCTAGGGCTCCGCTTCAGCCTTTCTTAGAGGAATCGTAGGCTCTCCTTTGTGGCTACTTTTCACCACCTCCGAATAGTTCTCCTTTTTAGCCTCCACCCGAGCCTCAGGAACATGAACATCGAAGTGCTGTTGGCAAGGTGGAGGATTCAGCTACTCAAGAACTTGCGTAGGTTGACGATTACTTTGTTGCGGAGCATCACGCCTCTCTGGTACTCCTCCATTCTAAGCACTTTGGGTGTAAGAACACAACATGGGTGGAAGCTACACCTGAGGAAGGAATTATTGAAGCAAATTCGCCATCTTGCTCAAAATTTGCTAGTTCTCTTCGTTCTACTTCTTCAACACCTCGTAATCAACTAGTAGAACGGTCGAGACAGTGGTTCCCGAGACTCCTGCTCCATCTCCAACTCTCCTTGCATCCTCTTAAGGACATCCATCTTGACTTGAAGGTGTTTGCACCAAGATGAAGTGAGTAGGTGGTTGTTGGTGAACTTCTCGATCGTCTATGAACATGATTTTCGTTCATTTTCCACAGAAGGCACAAATTGTTGGTTCCTAAAAAATGAACAACAATAGTAATGAATACTTGAATACTCGAGAGTCGTGGACGTCGCCTATAGACTTGAAAATACAAAATACGATGAGGGCCGGATGCTCTCCAGGGGAGTCTTCGACGCTCAAGTCAGTAGTGATTTTGGCAGAGTAATGTTGTGAGTAGAGAATAGAGCATACCAATAAATGTTGGTGTCGCGTCTATTGATAGAATGTAGTGTTGATGTGTTAAATCTCCATAACGTCCTCTCTTAATGAAGAAGGTAACATTTTCGTTACTTTCTCAACATTAAGTGTATTTTATTATGCTTTTATTCTCATATATCATCAAATGATTTTCGATGAATTGTTGAATCTGGGTAGATTTATTTTCGAATATGGATTCAGTGTTTGTTTTGTTGAAATTCTAATCATTCGTGTGAAGTGCTTTTGTTTTTTGGATTGTTGCAAAAATTCTTCAATTTAAATTAGATTTTGGGCATGATGATGAAGTCAGATGCTTTACTGTATAAGAGGATTGTTATTAACTAAGGGTTTATTGGTTCATGGGATTATTTATGTATTAGAAAAAAAGGAAAAGGAATTTCAATCTAAAACATGGAGTGTTATGACTGGATTTAGATTTCAGGTTTTGATTCTATTACTGTGCTTGGATTATTTGTAGATTATTATATGTATCATGTATGCATGAAAAATATTGTGGCATTTTTGTTCTTGAATATTGAAGAAATTGGAATCATGTTTAAATTTTCAAGCTTTTAAGCGAGTTGAGTCGAGCTTAATACCAAGTTATCTAACGAGCTTAGCTGAGCTAGGTAATGAGTTGTCGAACGAGCTGAACCGAGCTTGGCATCGAGTTGTTAAACAAGCCGAGTATAATGAGTTTTAAACGAGCTAAGCTCGTGAACGGTGAAAACGAGCTTTAAGCGAGCAGATCTCAAGTAGCTCACGAACATTAATTGAACATAACATGTCTAGTACGAATAGAAATATAAGCTCTTGCCAAACTCGAGCTCGGCTCAACTCGATTACAGCCCTAGTCCTGCTGGAGTACTCGCTACTATATTACATAGTTTACTTTAAACAAAAAGTTATGAAAAGAAATCATCATATCATATATATTATAATGTTCCAGACAAATAGAAAGTTGAAGAAGCAATCTCTAAAAATTTTCAATTGATTTTTTGAATTTTGTGATAATTTATAATTTTTTAAATAATTTTTTATATAGTTAATTTAATTAATATTTATTGGACACATTAAATGTGCTTTTATTCTCTATGAATTTATTAATTAATTAAGATGAATTAAATTCATTTAATGATAATATGAATCCAAGCAAATAGAAAGTTGAAGAGGCAATCTTTAAAATTTCTCCATTAATATTTTATTTTTTTGATAATTTATAGTTTTTGAATAATTTTTTATATAGTTAATTTAATTAATATTCATTGGACACATTAAATGTACTTTTATTCTCTATGCATTTAGTAATTAATTAAGATGAATTAAATTCATTTAATGATATATTAAAAAAATTAGTTCAAATATTATTTTTGAAACCTCAAGAGACAGATCATATCATATACATTATAGTGTTCCAAACAACAAGTAAGTTAAAAA
>CAODLS010955658.1:0-14007 GCA_948243855.1 Flueggea neowawraea | reverse complement strand
ATCTCTTTCGAAGAAATAGATAACAATCACTCTGATCAATCTTGAGATTTTTAAAACCCAATGATATAATTTAATGATTTACATTACTCAACTTTCTATCTCATCCCTCATCCTCCTCAAGAATTCTCCCACTTGGATGGAATGATCCTGAGGGACTTAGTTCCTGAATCTCAAATAAAGTGAAATCTTTTCTACTTTAATCCCAGCTAAGAAATCTATTCCTTAAGGAATAGATTTCTTATAACTCGTTACTATGCCAATTTCTCATTATCCCACGATGAATGTGTCATTTGACACAGTAGGATATCTAACACCTCATGCCTCATAGTCTTTTCAACCAAGGTATCATGGATATTGACAACGCATCTCCGAGTTTCAAGTGGTTTAGGTCATGCACTCAACCAATCTACATCTCATGAGATGTACAAGTAACAGACTTAGAGGGTATATGGTTTTTGAACTTTGTAGCCTTTACCATAATAGTTCTCACTATATTGAGAAGAGTTTCACTTCTTCTCTCCGTTATGCGGACTTTTTGCTTAATATAGAAACAAACAACTTATGTTCACTTCCCTTTCATCACACAAAGCTTTGGATATATCTTATAGACATTCATGACTTTAGTCGATGCACAAAACTTTTTTTGATTCATATCTTGACTAGCAAGAAGTAAGAACTAACTTGGCTATTCTTATAAGAAATCAAATAGATATGATTGCACATTCTACAATCATATATATAAAGGTGATGAAGAAGTATGTCTTAGTCTTACCCTCTTATTCTTTTTTCGTCATACATCAAAAGTGGATTAACAGCAATGGAAATTCAGCTCGAAGTGCCTTTTGAAATGAATTTCTCTCTAGTATTCCTTATTGCAATGCTTACAATTAGACAACTTGAACTTACATAATTTCCTAATACTCGCACTTGAGCTAATCGATGAATTCGATTTCACTACAGTGTTCGAGTTACTAGCATTAACTTCACATGATCCTTCATGATCACGTGAAGTAGCAACAAATGTAAACTAGGTTTTTTTTTCCAATAGTTAGGTCGTCTACCTTAACTAAGAAACCACTTCTAGTGCCAAAGTAGCTCCCACTCAAATACGATCTAAAAAATATTGTTATTGTTATAACATGAATTGAAGGAAAACTTCAATAAGGTTGCAACAAAATCTCATACAAAAAAATGTCCGGGTTTTGCACAAGACTAGCTCGCACAAGCCAACACCTTCAACTCCCACTTTTGAGTTGTTCCTTACATGCTCAACTTGGTCTTTCCTTGAACTAGTTGGAGTACGATGAAGTCACGTCAAAACTTCAATGTGAGGATTCTTAAAGTTGAATAAGTTGTCAACTAACGACGAAATTCAATAAAGAACATTGAACAACGTAACTCTTCTCACTTACATGAATTTGAGCTACATTGTCTCAAATGTGCATCGGTCATATGTGATGTGCCTTTGGTAGTTAACATTTTACACACAAAATGTTAATTTTGTTCATATTCAAGGATTTCCTCAAAATTCTGTCTAATTTCTCACTTCTTAAGGGTTTAAGGTTCTTAAACATTTTCCTTGCCTTTGTATTGGAATTTATCCAATAGAATTAGACATTGTCGAATTTCTCACAATCTCTTCCATGAGACAAATGTGGGTTAGGTGCAACTCAATTTGCTCCTAATTTCTAGGCAAAAAGTGGTAACAACTTGGACTTTGTCCTTGATCAAATTATGACTAGTATCACTAGCTCTCTAATCATGTAGGCCTTACGCCTCTACTTGCATGATTAGGACATTTGTAACAAGTATCAGTATCGATGGTCAAAGACCACGAGCTAAGTTAATGTCACGTCAACTAACCGCTCATTAAATACAATTTGCAAACGATTGCATTTTGATACTTGCAAAATAGCCAAGTGACTACATCATCTTTTACACTAAAAAGATGATAGACGTAGTGAAACTTCTCACTACTACGTCTTATAGACATTATGATCCAAACTGTTGAGTGGTATTCTACTCTTTGAATTCAACCATAACCGAGTTCAAATTGGGCACAAGCTTTTGCTCTTATAGTACATACTAGATTATCATAATCTAAGAGTTTACGATTGTTGCTGTCTAAACCCAACTTAGCTCAGCATACATCCATGTATGGCTCGGCATCAATGGATTTTACAAGCAGTGAATATCATAGATAAACATGACAAATAATAAGACATAGTTGCACACAAGTAATTAATAACAATACACATATATTTACTATTCAACCAAAAATTAAACTAGCATAGCATTTTATTAAGTTTTGAATCGAAAAACACACTAGGTGTATAATTATCATCTCGGTCTTAATAATTAACTATACTATATTTAATTTCATAGATAGTAAATAATGATTGTTTGGATTCTCTTTTAAAGTCATACGACTTAGGGGAATCCATGTTGCTTATCTCAATTATTAAGGCAAACTCAATAATTGGACAATATATTAACACATAAAATATTGCAAATGAAAATTAAGGCAAATCAACTCAATAATAAACCAAAAACAATAAATGAAATCATCATCACTTATTAAACCAACATGCATCCAAACAATCGATCTTAATGTTAATACACGTATATTAACATTGGACAATATTCTCACACAAATAATGCTTATTAAAATTACCCCAAAATAATACTACACGAATATAGTATTATATCTTTCGCGTTTGTCTCCCAATTGAATACACAGTGGATCACAATCCAATGTGTTAGAATAGAATTCATAAGTGGTTACACCAACTTCTTGAAAATTCTAAAAATCATAAGATCTTAAAGTGGATATTCCACTTCTCATGATCTCTTTTCGTGATCATGGAGTAATAATGGACATTTATGCACTAAATGCATAATTATATTCTACCCATCATGACCACCATCTTCCCAACATACTCATTTTGGGAGTAGTGCAAATTTTCTTAATTCGCACTTTGTTCGATGCAATATGGTTTTACCTCATTAGTTTATTTGTAACAAATTACAAATAAAATGAATATATACATACTCCCAAAATGCTCCACGTGGCCTTTTGGATCATGAAACAAATTCATCTGTAAGCTTCTCACTCAGTATTTTTTGATCGGGTTTTCGTCGTTTTGATGACCTTCCCGATGGAATTTCGAGACGAAAATTGGACAGCTTATGTTTTCAAGGTCACTGATCTCAAATCTTTTATCAGAATTTCCAAATTCCTTTCAGATTTTGGCTCCGGATGGATTTGAACCAAAAATCGCGTTGGAGACAAAAAGTCAAATGCAATAAAATTCCAGTAGACATCCTAGACAGGGATCAACAATATTTTTGAATCAAATTCAAAAAAAATCTCTGCTTGCGCTGATACCAATGAAGGAATCGAGTAATTGTTTAACAAATAAACAATATAAAAATAGACGGTTCAAGTTACCTACCTCGATTCCGGCGGAAGCATAGCAGTAAACAGCAGCTGCAGGACCATGTTTCGATGTTGGTCTCACGAGCAAACCACGGTTGGATAGTCGACGGGAGTACTCGGCTCATTCGCAGTCTAGATGTCGCGCGGATCGACACTATCGACAGACGATTCATGGTGCGAGGAGATGGAGGAATGAATATGGAGGGAAGGATGAGGGAGGAGAGAAACATTTTTCTTCCTCCCTCCTTTTTTCTCCCCTCCCTCCATTTTCGTTCTTTTCTTTTCTTTTCTCTCTTTCTTTCTTCTTTTTCCTTCTTCTCTTTTTCTTCCTTTTTTTTTTCACTTTCTCCACCCTCACTTTCTTCTCCTCCATCACCTCTATTTATAGAAGTCCTTAATGGGTTTTTTAGGCCTAATGGGCCTTACAAGCCCATTTCAGGCCTAACTAAATTGAGTTTACCAATTGGTTTCGATTTACGGTCCCGGTTTACACTTTGACCAAGTGGTTCGGTTCACCTGTCATGGACATACCGCTTTTTTCAACAGTTTGTTTTACCAAACGTTTTCAAATAAAAGAAGTTGATTAAATTATTTATTTAACACGAAGTCTCCAATTAAATGAAAAGATTAAAATGAACACAATATAAAGACATAGAAACGTGATTACAAGTGCTTATAATTATACTGTAAAATATATTATTAATATCGAAAAATATATTCATAAGTATGAATATTTGAAAAATATATGCCTGATATCCTGACATTTATTTCCAAATTGTAATATGATGGAGATAAATACTTATCTCTATTTAATACTTATCTAATTTTTAAATCCGTTTAAGATAATTTGATACACCCATTTTATCTATCTATTCAAATGGTATCCATTTACTTTTCTCCATTTTTTGATCCATTTTGATAATTTAAGATAATTTGATACTTATCTATCTATTCCATTTAAATTTAAACGGCATCCATTTAATTTTCTCCACTTTTTTATTTATTTCGATAATTCGATAATTTAAGATAATTTGGTAATTTGATACTTATCTATCTATTCCAATCTATCTTAATCTATTTCCATGTATCTATTTCCACAACCCAATCTTAATCAAAATTTTCTTAATCCTATCTTAATTTTAGTTATTGGTAATATCTATTTCTATAGTATTAATTTAACTCTTAATAAAATACTTAAAAATATTATGAATTAAAAAGATGAATAAAAATATCTAAAATATTTTCCCATATCACATTTTTGAATTAAAAAGATGAATAAAAATATCTAAAATATTTTCCCATATCACATTTTTAAGTGTTTTGGTAAGAATACATTATTTACGGAGATTTAGAGTTGTGGACAATGTGTGGTGTGGTTCCGGTTAAAACGCTGAGCACTGGTGGCGCAATATACTGAGAATCAGTAGAAGACGACAAAGAAGGGTTAAGAAAGGCTCAATTAAACTCGCCCAGCTAACGTGCGCCATGTGTGCAAGGTCAAAAAAAAACGAAAAAGGAAAAACGAAAAGGAAAGGAAGGAAAGAAAGAAACAGAAACCAACAAAAGGGACCACGGCCCTCTTGTGGTGCAATCAGAGATGATGAGACCAGAGATCAGACGGCTAAGAAGAAATCAAAGAGGTTGGTGAACATACAGCCCTGGAGCATTTTAGTCGTATCACTGTCCTTTCTATAGAGATGGAGAAAAATGAGGCGAGTGTTTTTTGGACTGTCATAGCTATGCCTCCAGTTCTCACTACAGTTTGCTAGCTCTTACTAGTCACTACTTGGCTGGGTTCATTGGTTCTACCTATGGTCCATTTCAACTTTGACTCACTCTAATTATGCTTTGAATTCACCAATATATGCTAATATGATAATTGCAATGCTTAATCTAATATTAGTGAATCACTGACCTTTAAGCTGGTCCACCTTGGAGTCATCTGCAGTACTAAGAGTAAAGTGTCCGATCTCAAGTGAGAGTAAATATAATGAATTATAAAAAAAATCTAAGATTAGTGATTAGATGAACATGTTAATTTATTTATGTATAGTTGAAAGTAAAATGGGAAGGAAATTAAGTTACCTGGAAATGCAAATCATCGGCTTTAGCAGAGATTAATGGACACCTTTTGATATCTGCATATTTCACAGAACAGGATGTATATTCGGTTAGTGAAATAGATATGTGCAGATTTGATGAAAATTAATCAAACCCTTTTCAGGGAAAAACTGTAATAAAAAAATGAAAATGTTCTTCTTTTCAAATTCAAACATGTGATTCACTGTTGATAATGAAATTAATTGTAAGATTCAACAAATAAGTGTGAAAATCCACGATCTTTATCGAACTTTTCATTCTTTAGTGTTATCTCTCAGTACTAAAATGTCATCAAAAAGAGATAATTAAAAAGTGTTTGGTAGTTGCTATACCTAGGCAAGAAGTACTTGAGGATGATGCACTAATGTAGCTGAAGAGTGCACAGATTGAGACGAAGAAGTAGGAGATGAAGGTGATGATGGAAACCCACAACAAAGTGTGTCTATTTTGACTGTTGTTGATGAAGAAACTTAGTGATCTGTTTGTCTTCCACTCCATGAACCTTTAAATCAAATAGACTCAAAACCACAAATCCAAACAACCCTTTTGTTACTCCAGAATTTTGTAGTCTCTAAAAAGCTCTAAATCATGGAAAGACACGTAATTTCCATGCAAGTGTCAATCCAAACATGTATGTATATGTTTGAGGCACACGCATCCTCTTCTTTTCCAACCACAAATAACACATACACACACTCTTCTTGTGTTTGAGGACGGCAGGACTTGGAAGAGAAGATTATAGTTTAGTTTGGTTTGGTTTGAGTAGTGGCTGTGGTGAGAGAAAGAAAAAGGGAGGATGGTGAAATGTTTTAAGAGGAGGAAAATGGGTTCCTGAGCTTTACCATGTTTGGGAGTTGGATTCTCTGGCAGGCTTTATTCACTATCTATCAAGTGATAACGCAGAAAATACATATAAGTAAACTATAACGCAGTCTCTCTCTATCTCTCCGTCTGTGTGTCTCTGCTCTACTACTGCCACTCCACTACTTGAACCTCTCTTTTTTCTATTTGAGAATGAGAGACCCTTCTCTCTCCCCCTCATTTACTCTTCTAATATTCCTTGCTTTTTATGTTTTTTTGTTGATTCATGTTCCTGAAATCTTTATCTTTTGAATCTTTAATAATTAATTGATCCACATTTTCTTTTTGTGTTAATTTAATTTTGTATAAATTACAAGTGTTATTGTCTGTTTAACCAGTTTAAAACCAATACTGTTTAAAACTTGATCACAACGAAAATTCCTTTTTCCCATTACTCTTTCTCATCTCTCTTCGCTGGTATGTTTAATGGGAATCCAACTCGAAAACTCTTTCTACAATTCAATATGTATTGCCAAGTTCCCAGGTTTCTTTCAATTACTTTCATTGTTTAGAAACAAGACTGCTGTGAAGGCACAAAATTAATTATCCTATGATCTTTTCTCTGCTCCAGTTCAGAATGGAAGTAATTATTGTGCGTATTAACTATATGAGATTTCTCAACACAAATTCTTATGCTCAGCATTAGACATCAAGTCATAAAATTTACAAGATTGAATATCTACCGTTGGCAAAGAGGATTAGACATATTTAAGAGGCATTGTATATTAAATTAGAATGACTTTACATTATATAATAATATACAATGTCAGATTAGAAAATATGTAATGGGTTTAGAAGTGGAAAATCTCCTCTTCAATAACCTACCGTAAGTCAATGTCCTTCAAAATATTAAAATGTTGAACCATAAAGCACTGAATTAAGGCATTTAGCAAACACACTTGTGCTACAAATTAAGATCCATGTAAATGAGGAATAATAAGTCCTTTCTTTATAACAAGAAAATAAAGAGCTAAATAAATAAACAATTCCTATTAACTGCAAAGAATTTGGAATCCAGGTATTCTAGCGTGCAATTACATGTTATAATTAGGCACTGTAGGTTGGCTCAGTGCCCAAATTTACCATTTTTAAGACCAAGAGTGCATCACCTATAGATCATCTTTATACCAAAAAAGAATTCAGTATAATAATCCATTTACTTCAGGGGTTTTTCATGGTATAAGAAACAAGAACTAGTTAGTGGCAAAATGGGAATCGCAAGCTCAATTTGATGTATAATTTGGTTTCTATCATATGTTTGGGCAGCATACATGAATAATTTTTATCATGTATATATTTATATTGAATAAACCAATGAGGAATTAACTGTCTTGGAATATTTTGGTACTTGAATTTGAAGTGAGTATAAAAACAAATGGGAACAATTTCCTGTTCATCACAAGAGGGATTTTGACAGATTGTAATTGGTACATTTTTAACCTAGATATCAATTCCACTTAATATGGTGTACAGAAAAAAGGACATTATGTGCCCGCCTTAATCTGTGCAAGTGGACCTTGTGGACAAGGCCATTTCAGCAATTTTGAACGTTTTTTCTTGTGGGTTTTAAGCTATTATTTCAAAAAAAAAAGCTATTAAAAGCTATTTTGGG
This sequence comes from Flueggea neowawraea, assembly GCA_948243855.1. Lineage (NCBI taxonomy): Eukaryota > Viridiplantae > Streptophyta > Magnoliopsida > Malpighiales > Phyllanthaceae > Flueggea > Flueggea neowawraea. The sequence goes on along the minus strand of CAODLS010955658.1, from coordinate 5,995 downwards.
GTATACCTTCATAAACCATTGATTTTTGACTGTTTGTGGAACAAAAAGGATGGGATGGCAAGGCCCGAGATCACTTCGCTGTCTCCATCTCATTCCTAGATTCTAAATGCGGGAACATGCAGACAAAATATCGAAACAAATTTATAAGAGTTTGGTGGTGGTTTGTTGGATTATGAAGGAACGTTTGACAATTCTTCCAAGGACTCTACCCACACCACTTCTTTTTCAAAACCCTCACCAGCTCCCCCATCCTAGTTGAGTATACTTGAGATTTGAGGGTAATCAGTTTACATTCTCATCTAATATTACCGCAAAACACGACCGGCTTTGTCTTGTTAGATGTATTAATCTAAAATTTATGGGACGTCATATTGGTGGTTGTTTTGCTTTTAACAAATATGAAGATAGATTGGTAGATTATATAACAGAAATCATACAAATAGGATGATTATACATCTTCTTAAAAATATAATATGTTAAAATATGCTACATGTTAAAAATATTCTAAATAAACATATTCTAAAAACACTTTACAAAATTGTAATAGTCTCTCTACTTTTTTTACTATAAAGTGTATTGTGGAAGTAGAGAATTATGGGAAAGAATTGTATGATTTCATTTATTGTATGCGTGTTACCAATATTTACGTGTTTTAGAGGAAATTAGACGGTTTAGCATTTTTTGGCATTTAAATTTGACAAATAATCCAACACGCATCTTATTTTGAGAAATAATGCAATTATGAAAATACTTTATGTCTGTTTTGTGTTCACCACGCATGGTCAAGTTTCTAGCATGTGGTGAAATTCTAACACATGGTTAAAAAGTGGTTAAATTGTAACATTTTTCAAAATGTTTTTCTCCATGTACGTCATTTTTTAGAATCTTTTGTTGTTGTGGTATTTGTCAAAATATATAATGTTTTTATTGTATATTTGTATGCTTTTCCCTGTGTTTTATGCAAACATGTAGTTGCTGTACATTAGGATTCTAAGATACACGAAAGCATCAACTTTAACGTGTTATCCTAACACCTCCGAAAGGCCTTTGTTCAGTAAGGACATAAGATGAAGTTTGTTTCATAGTTGTTGAAACTATGAATAAGCAAGTGATTTGTTCATTGGAGGATATGTTGCCAACATTAATTGAACTCAAAGCAATTAACTCTTTGACAATGTGAAAATCTAGCTCGATGTTCTTAGTATGAGCATGAAGTTTTGATTTGGCAAACAAATAAATTGCTTCCACATTATTATACTAAATTCTGGTTGTCAAAGATGATGGATAACCTAGCTTACTAAGAAGGGATTGAACCTAGAGGGTTGGGTGTTGTGCTTACTAGTGCCTTTTATTCACTCTCAAAAAATGAATGAGCAACAGTTGGTTGCTTCTTCGTCGACAATGAAATCACATTGTGGCTCAAATTTATAGCATACATGTTGAACAAAGATCAATAAATGTAAAAGAGAGTGGGGAAGAGAAAACAAATTCAAATTCATAGTGATTCGTTCATCTTTTATCTATGTCCACACCTTAAGCCACATTTGAGAGTTGAGAATCTACTATCTCCTCACTTCTGGGTAGAGGAAAACCACTTACAAGTCTCTTGTTGTCAAGGATAACAAGGCAACATTTACAATATCTAGTTTTTATAGGCAAAGACTAGCGAACCTTTACAACTTGGAACTTTAAAATTCCCAATCAAATCTCTAATAAAAAATGGCAAATAGAATGCCTAAAATAATCCTCACACCAACTCTAATGGAAAGCAAATGAAACAAGAGTAGGTGGCTAGCTAGAAATGTATAGGAAGAGAGCAATTTTAATATAGCAATGAATACCAAAAGCCTCTAACATCTCTTCATCGTCTCAAATGTCTATTTATAACCTCTCATCCTAAGAGACCTTTTGGGTTTGAAATCATAGCCGTTGTGACTCAAATAGTCCTTGTAACAAGTACATGATGTAAGTAGAAGTTGTGACTATAATTCACATTTGCGTGTGCAATACTTACAACTTCCACTTCAATTGTGTGTGCAATACTATTTTGTGTGCACATCTCCTCATATCCTTAGAAAATTATGCACACAACTTTCTTCTTTAAATGCTTAACATAGCTCCATCTCAATATAAAATGATCACCTTAGGTACCTTTGAAAATTGCATGCGCATGAACATTCCTTGTGATCATTAGATATTCAAATATTCTCTCATACATGAACCTATATTCTTCTGAAATTCCTATGATCTGCCAGAGGAACTAGTGGTTATCCTTATCCTGTAGCACTTATGTGCGTAACTAATCAGTCTTGCGTGCACAATTCTCTTCTTTTTATTTTGGTTTTGAAAGTCAATCAAGATTCTTTTTCTTTTGGTTTTGAAAGTCAATTAAGATTGCACATTTAATCTTCTTCGTCTTGCTTGCTTAAGCAAAATCAGTTGTGTAACTTGAAAGTTCCGTGCGTTCATAAGACTAAATATTAAGTGCGTAACATACTTTCTTTCATAATTCCTCAGAATTTCTAAAAGGCACATCTTAGCCAAAGTCATCCTTAAATGTTTGCATAGTCAAGACTTGTGTGTGCAACTCCAACCTTGTGTGCACAAAGTTTAAGTTATGTGCATAATTTTTTATCCTTATCAAAACTTGGTTACTTTTGTTTTCATTTGCACATTTCGATAAAGGTTGTTACGCATTTCCATAATTTTTGATCCTCATCAAACTTGGTTGCTTGTGTTTTCATTTGCACATTTATGTAAAGGTTGTTACACACATTAATTTGCCATTACTTGTGCAGATGACTACTTTATATATGTAACTCTTCTTTATGTGCACAATTGACCTTTAAGTACTTATAGCCTATCTTCTTTAGTTTATGGACTTCGAGAATAGCATGCTTAAGTTTATTTATGTGCACATGTTCACATATTTGATGAATTGCATGCATAACTCAAGCATTACATGTGCAACTTTAACTACTTTCATATTTTATTAATCATCAAAACTTAGAGGGCTTTCAGATATTTGAAATACATTGATGTCTTACAAGGAAAGGCTTTCAAAGATTGACGATTGCATATCTTATGACTCAAATGATATTACACTGTTTTAAAAATTATTTGGATACACTCATAAGTTAATTGCGTTTGAAATGCTTTACATGCTTCAAGACACTTTCAATTGTTCACATTATTTATGTTGCATTAAAATGATTACATTGGCGAGAAATGAGAAGTAAGAGATTTTGATAAAAATATTTATGAAAGGTGTTTTGAGACTATCAATGGTTGAAATGCTAGCATATTGAGCTTTTGAATATAGGAATTGTAATTCAACTTACAAGTTGTACTTACCATATTGTGATTTAGTTTAAAAGCTTATCTTATCAAATTATATATAAGTAATATTGTTGATATGTATAAGCAAATGGTTAATGGGAAACCTAGTTGCCAAGATAGTAGTCTTTTATGTTGATGAGATGTATGAGAAATTTACATATCAAATCAAGCAAATATGTCTAGCATTTTTTTGCCCTGCGTGAACTTAATCACCAGTGGATTTATACACTTTTTGTGTTTTGTTTAGGGGGAATGAGAATGCATGAAATGTAAAAAAGTAATGAAAAAGGCATGAAAGAGGAGTTAAAAATAAGTTAGAATGATGGGAAAAAGTGGAAGAAAAATTGGCTCAAAAGGCACCATGGTTGTTGCCACACCCTATGCCATGACCATAGTGAAAAGCAACTCAGAGACCATACCTTGTGCCATGGTTAAGGCCATGACCGTGGCACCCTATTGCATTGAAAATTAAGAGGAAAAAAGTAGGCCATGGTCATGGCATTCATGCCACTGCTATTGCCAACCCACATACAGAAGGTGTCCATGCCATCGCCAAATGCTACGGTTATGGTACACCACCACATCCTGAGTTACTAATGCCAAGAGGGGCCACAATCATGGATCCATGAGGCCATGTCTATGGCCCTTCTAGATGAAGGATAGAGAAAATGATGGGTTAAGGTAAGGATGTGGGGACGAAGTACACACCAAGGGGCATTTTTCTAGAAAAGTTGTAAGGTTTTGTGGGCATGTAAATTGGTATAAGTAATCCTTTTAATTTCTCTTTTAGACATCATTCATTATTTTAGAATGATTTTTTTTCTCTATGCTTCTTTCTTTTTAGTAGAAGAACATTTTTAGGGGTTTAGGTAAGAAGAGAATAAGCTCTTGAGAGACCAAAGAATTCCTCTTGAAGAAGGCTTGGAGAGGCTTCCTTACATTGACCATTCTTGTTTCTGTTCGCATTTGTATTTGGCGACAATGATTTATGTTTATGTTTATTGTTGTATTTCGTTTTCTTTGGTCATGGTAGTTTAAATCTATTGTTAGGACCTAGAGATGTAAACTTTTGATGACTATTTGTTTTATTAATGAATAGGTATTGTGTTTTGAGTTCTATATCTTATGTTAAGCCTTGGAATTGATTTAATGACTTGTTTTTAAATGAAATATTGTTATTCCTGATCACCATAATGATGTTTAATGATGAGTCTAGGTGAAAGATCGAAAGATGAAGTCTAGATAAGGTCCACAAGCATTGAACCTACCTAACTTAGGATAGATATATTCTTTGCAGGCAAGGTGTTCAATAAAATTCCTAAGAGGCCTAAAGAGTCTAGTTTAGTTAGGTTTAACTCAAATAATTGGCCGAATAAATTTAGACATAGCCGAAATGAACTCAGAAAAGGCTTTAGATGAGAATAGTGGAGAGAACACTCATAGTCCTATAAACCCCGTTTGTTATATAGTAATAGGAGTCTTGGTCTAGTCTCAAAAGTCCTAACGTTCAATGTATTATTAGTTATCTCGAATCGTTTGTTTGATGCCATTTCAATCTACAAAAATGTATATGCAAAATTAGATATGAGGTCTTATAATTGTAATCCCACTATTGAAATTAATATCCCTTTTAAATAATTTGCGTTAGTGATTGTGGGCCAAGATCCATATTTCACTTTGCCTTAGTCAAGCTGAGCCTGTACACCTAAGACTTAGTTATTTAGGTAGGAATTCTTTCCAATTATATCTCATATAATTCTTGGATCGAATGGAATTAACATCTTATGTTAGGCACTATCCCATTTTAATGCCTAGGGTCGGGACAGTCCCACTACCCACGTTAAGTCGAACCTACATTCGAGTGTTAGGCATAACATTTATCCTAACCCCTACCTCACAAAGATAATTAACGTGCCTAGCTTTGGCATAGCCTACGCTTCAAAGATCGATGCCTTGACAAGATTTTGAATTAGGAAGGCACTTCGCGACTTACTATTGTAGGGATTTAGTTTGTAACGGCTTACATGACATAAACGGATTTCCATACATTCACACACACACACACACACACACACACACATATATATATATAAAGTGCATAATTTAAACGTGACACATCATGGGCCATATCCTAACTCTAAGAAGCTACATCTAATGTCTTCCTTCGAGTTGGGCCGACTTTCCCTCCTTTTGGGCTCCGTCTCTTGTATTGATTATAAGGTCTTCATTATTCATAAATTAAATCTATTCTATGGAAAATGAAAATTTTACATAAAATTAAATGACACCCAGGCCGTATTTAATTTACATCCCAATAATGAAAACTAAGCCCATGATATGCGCCATGCATAACATTCACAAAAAATTCAAGCACCAAGATCCAATCTCAACATATATATATGTGCAAGCAATAACACATGGCAAATCCCATTTTATTTATGTCCATAGCCATTTTGAGAAATCGTGTATTTGGGCTTCAAGAACTAACCCTATGAAGGGCTTGCGTTTAAACCCATTAGGTCAAACTTTTTGACCAACTTATCGAATGAGTTGTTTTTTGATAACCCTAAGCACACTACTAGATCAACGAGTGCCATCGATTTTTTTAGTCAATTCCTCTTAATACTTTTACATGTTATGATTTAACAAATTAAAG
>CAODLS010955628.1:0-10983 GCA_948243855.1 Flueggea neowawraea | reverse complement strand
CTTTTTCTTTCAATCCAAATGATTAAATGCATCCACAATAGAGAGTTAACAGGATTTCATGTATTCAAAACATCTCATACATGTGCATTGCATTTATTTATAAGTTAGAGCAGGAATAACTTGAGTATATGCTATAGGATCGACACACATTGAGAAAGAGCCTGAGCAAGATAATGACACATTTTATCTGTCTTGAAAATGTGAATATACACTTGAGATTGGATTCAATTGTGTGCTATATAATTTGTGTTCACATTTATGCTATCGATATGATTATTTGCACAAGTTGGTGATTACTTTGATACTTAAATTTACATGTTATATGCTATATGTTGAGAATCTTTAAATGGTTTGTTATATGAATATGTTGAGAATGCTCTTTATACATATGGAATGTAATGCTTTTACATGAATATTTATTATCAAATGTTTCACATGATGATGCATTCATACTGGACTTAATGAAGGCGTTATGACCATCATGTTTTTGTATTTGCAAAATACACAGGAGACCTTCGGATCATATACAGGAGACCTTTAAGTTATTATTACACAGGAGATATTCGGGTCAATTTTTATTCGGTGCCAACCGGCCAACCACACAGTGGTATACAGGAATCCCGGTGTAATACCCCGTATATTTTTGTATAAGTATTTTTGGATAATTATATTTGGAGTAATTATTTTGAATAATTATTGGTGGATAATTATTTTGGAATAATTATTTTGGATAATTTAGGAATTTATTTGAAATTTTGAACTTTTATTTTGGTGATTGAAGAGTTAATTTTATGTTTTTGATATTAATTGGGTGATTAATGAAGGTTAGGAGTGATTTGGAAGTGTTTTGGGTAAGTGAAAATTGTTGGAACTTTTAAAAAATAGAATCTGGAAACAAGACCAGGCGACTGGTCGTTCGGTGTTGGCCGCAAACTGCATGTCGTTTGCCTCTGGAATTGTTGTCATCTGTGCGTGTTGCGTTGTCGTCCATGTGCGTGCCTCAGGTCGTCTCCAAACGAAGTGTCGTTTACACCAAACGCACGCGCGCTCACGCGAGGGACCAAACGGCGTATCGTCGAGCTCGGTCGTCCGCCTCTTCCGCGTGTCGTCTGCGTGTGTGGCGACAGACACTGAACTGAAACGACGCCATTTTTGAGTGTGAGTTTTAAAACCCAGCCGACCCGACCTAACCGACCCGACAACCCCCTTCTCTTCTTCTTTCTTCGTCCTCCACTGTTCACAAACCCAGAAATCCGGCTCTCTCTCTCCTTCGTTCCTCTTCCTTTCCCACACCATGCTAAGGTAATTTTCTCTTTCTCTCTCCTATTAATTTTCTCTCTCTCATATTCTCGCCTAGTTTCATGGTCAAAATAGATGGGTTTGTGTGGATTGTTCATGAGTGCCGAAAATGGAAATTAGGGTTCGGGTTTTGTGTGTTTTGACTGGAAACGAGCTGGGTTATGTTAGATAATGATGGATTGATGCTAGAAAAACATTAATATAGCTTGAAATTGAAGAATTGATGGTTGAATTTTGATGGGTTTCATTTGGTCCAAAAATGGGTCCGACGGTTTGGACTGATTTTGATGTTTTGGATGCAAACCGATGGAAGATTTAGGTTCCAGGGGTTGATTTGAGCTAGTTGGAACCATTGTGAACATCGGGTTCCGCCCGGATCGAGTTTTGTGGCATTTATGAAAAGAATTTTTTCGTCGCAAGGACATAAGTAAAACTTTCTGATTTTTCTGGAATAATTGGAGGATTGGGTCTGATATTTTACATGATGGTCAAATTTTTAATTTTCAAAAAATATGATATATATTTGTTATTTTTGAAAATGTTAGGTAATTTTGCAATTCTGATAAAATTGAGGTTTTGTTTATAAATTGAGTTATTTGGAGGATTAATTTTAAATTCTGAAAGTTTGGGAATTAATTATTAATTTTCGAGGTTTTAGGGATTAAAGTGTAATTTTACGAAATTCGGCGACCAATTCGTAATTTTACATTGGTTTTGATTTTTGGCCGTGAGTGCTAGATTTTCGATCGGAATAGAATTTCTGACGCCGTTGACGTTTGAGTCTGCATTTGCATTTCATACATCTTCTGTATTGCCACAATTATTGTATTTGATGTATTTGTAAATATTTGTTTCAGCTCAGCTCAGCTCAGTTCCTGAGGTGATCAGCCATCAATCGGTGGTCAGTGTTTTAGAGTTTGGAAGCTCGGCATCCAAGTGAGTGGATGACAGCTTCAGACACATAGTTTGTGTCTCTTCCACTTGTATGTTTTTGTTGTCCTATCACCATAGCATGTAAATTGGAATAATTAAAGGATTGGAAATCCTAAAATCTGGTCTATGTGAGGACTTGGTTGATTTGAATTTAAATTTGGAAAATCATTTGGGTTTTTGAAAGAGTAATGATACTCTATCCTTGAAAGATTTTGCGCTTCGACAAAAGATGAATTGTGTTTTATATAATATAATTTGATTATGTTATACTCCTTTAGTATATTTCGCAAATAAATTCTGAAATTCGTTTTTGGTAAAACAATTGAATGTTTTGCATACTCTATTTTGTATGTCATGCCATTATGGATTTATAAATTTTGAAATGAATACTTCATTTCTGGATTTGATAAATGTTTTGGATTTCTGGAAAACCATACTTAATGTATGTATGTTTTGGATTTCGATATGTAAGCTATATCTTATATATCCCTTTGATTTTGATATAATCGGCCGCGTGACCGTTGGTTTATGAATTTGATTATACTATACGTATATGTTTTGGAGACGGGACACCTACGCTACGGGGTACGTAACCTTTAGTATACCAATGATTGAGACAACCCAGCTATTAGGGGTGTTAGTAGCCATGTTAACCTGACAAGGCATATGATCTGATATTGATAAAGGCGGGTCCTCATCACATTTATGGTTGGTCCACTCATTTCGTGATTGGTAGCGGAGTCAACATTATCGCTTGTTTATGTCTAGTGATTTGTGGCAGAGTCCACATCACGCTTGCTTTAGTCTTGGATCTGTATTATATATTTTGACTCAGATTTTAAATCTGAAATGATTTTTGTTATTCCTAAGTGGCAAACTTTGACTTTGGGATTTTTAGAAAACTAGAAAGGTTTTGAACATCTTTTTGAAATAGTTGATAACAGCTTGAAAGAATTATGACTTTTGTGTTGAAGTTTTTGGTATAACCTTAAAAGGGTTTTATTTTGGAATCTCAAATAAGATAAAACGTTTTCTAAAAAGATTTTTCTTTGTTATTGAAAACACATTAGTTTTGATGAATTTTGGAAGTATTCATGAAAGATTTTGGTTAGCTCATGAATGATTTTGTGCATGTTGTTTGCTTTGATTGCGAACGATTTGAAACGATTTTTGAATCGCTATTACATATGTAGCGTGTATACGTATATATATATACGTTGACTATATCTGCATGTGGTATTTTTTAACTGTTTTCAAAACAGTCTTTGTGAGGCACGTATAAGGCAATCTAGAGTGTTGTCCCTCGCTGGGTTTGACCCCCTTTCTTTGTTTTGTCCTCGTTTATTATCATCTTGCAGGTGATTCTTGTGGACTGCGATCTTTGGCATTTGATGCTCAGTGAGGTATTCTAACATTCCGATCAGTGCCCTTTCGATTGGGCCCTATTTATATGATTTTTTAAAAGCTCCACACCGGTTTCCTGTGAGATTTATTTATTTTTTGTTATTGTCTATGTTATTTCGAATTCTTTCAATTTGAAATTATTTCCGCAATTGATATTACATATGTTTTGTGTAATATCCCGACTATTCTTGTCGGAATCTTATTTTATTCCAAAGTGATTAAGAGTCGGGAAGTTGATCGTTGAGTTTGGGATGAGATTAAGGGTTGTGTTATGTGTCCAAAGCACGTTGAAGGTCATCTGTGTGTTTTGTACATGTTACTATGCACGTAGTCGAGGCTTGGAACTTGATCGTAAGCGTGCGTTGAGTGCAACGTACAGTGGAGGTCATCTATGTGCACAGTACGGAGTACTAAACACGTAGTTGGGGATGAGTGGGCCGAGAGTATGCTTTGTTTAGATTGTGTGTGTTGTATGTGTTGCTATGCACGTCGCTCATCCTTTGGGTGCGGCCCGTGAGCACGTTAAGGCCTTCTACGCACACAGCAGGGGTGAAACGCACGTAGATTGTAGATCTAAGTGAGGGGTTCCAAATATGCCGTCTACGCACGTGGTGTGGGATGCTATCCACGTAGAGCACGGTTCTACATGCACAGAACCCCTACTGTGTATGTAGAAGTGTTCCAGCTGGGCAATTTTGCGTGAAATGCGGCGCTTTAGCCCGTGAGTCTATAAATAGCCCTACCTACCAATTTCTTCGGTCATAACTTATCTCAACCGCCATAGCACTTTCCCATTTACCTCTATGTGATCTTCCTTGTTTCTCCTTGCTTCTCCAATGGTGCTAGAGGTAAGAATCATCCATTAATCTCTTCTTTTCTTTGTTTTGTATTGCACTTGAGCATTCTAGGGTTCTAGCGAAACTTGAGATTTGGTTCGGATATTCTCATTTCTGATGGAATATAAGTTAATGGAAGCTAGATTATGGTTGTTTGAGACAAGTAGCTTGAAGTTTAAGCATTGGTTTCGTGGGATTTGGTGTTTGAACCGAATGAGTTTCTCTACAACTAGGGTTTCAGGTTTTGCTAAATTTCTTGTCAAATCTGGTGTTGTTTCTAATGTATCTTGATAGATATGAGTTATAAGTTCACAAATTTGAGCTGGGTTTAGAGATTTGACTAGTTAATTGTCATGGGTCTTGGAAGTACGAGAATCATAGTTGATATTTGGAAAGATTTTGAGTTTGTTTATGGATTTGGAGGATTAATCCATGTTCAGGAGATCGATTTGAGTTAGTGTACATGTTTGTTTCATTGGGGACCGAATGAAGCATGATTTCGGGTCGAAAGTGGTGGATTCACTTTTGTTTGTTTAGGCGACTTTGAGAGTTTTCATTTGCATTGCATATCATGCATTTGGTATTGTCATAGTACCGCATTTGATATTCGTGTTGTTTGTATGTGTTGGATTCTATATGAAAATGGACTAATCTAAGGATTGGCTATGAGATAAAATTGGTTATGTGCTTAACAATCAGTGATGATTTTGGAAATAGATATATAGGTATTATATATCTTTGCTATGATTTTAAATGTTGGATTGCATGTTATGGATTTAGTACAATATGTTAGTACGTTTTGGTCTCCGATATGGGGACACCTGTGCTACGAGGTACGTAGCCTTTGGTATACTAATTTCTAATATAGCCTAGCTACCAGGGTTGTCGATAGCCATATTGCCTCGATCAGGCACATGATTTGGTATTGATAGAGGCGGGTCCTCATCACTATGGCTGGTCCACACACTTCGTGATATATGGCAGAGTTCATATCAACCTTGCTTACTTTCATAACGCTTTTATATGTTTTCACGTGAAAATGTGATTGAAAAATCTTAAATGATTTTATTACGCCTACGTGCATGTTGTTTGCCTTGTTTGCAAATGGTTTCGAAATGATTTTCGAAAGGCTGTTATTGTATAGCGTGTGTGTATATATATATATACTTATGAGTATTGCTTGTGGTATTTGCGAACTGTTTTCAAAACAGTCTTTGTGAGCACGTATGAGGCGTTTTGGAGTGTTATTCCTCACTGAATTTAACCCCCGTTTTATTTCTGTCTGTGGATGATTCCATTTTTCAGGTGTACAGATTTTGGCTTCGGAGACCTTTTCGCATCTGGGACACCCGTGAGGAGTCATTTGGTTAGTGATGCCTATTGATCGGGCTACTTTGATTTTTTTAGAGCTCTGTACTAGATTATTGTAGGGTGTTGGGTTGTCTACATACTCTGATGTATTTATTTTTATCTGATTTTACCAGAGTATATTACTGTGTATATATATTTTGGTATTTATTTATATATTGGTTTATCTATAAATATGTTTTAATTAAATAATGCTTTTCCCTAAATGTTTTGGAAATTAAATGTTTAGGTAGCACATATGATCTTTGAGGCTTGTACGAGATGGGCCGGGCTCCCATAGAAGGTTCGTCTCGTACTTCGGTCATGGTCCCGGGAATGGGTCGTGACAAAGGTGGTATCAGATACTAGGTTTTGAGAGAATCTAGGTTTTCGTATAGTGTGGGTCTGGTGAGGAGCTTAGGTATCCTTGATCGAGTCAGTGTGATTTGCTTCTGTGTATTCTTTGATCTCTGGCTTGGTACTATGGCAGTCAATCGCATAGTGATATTGCATACGCTATTTGTTTTGTTGCACATATGGATCGCCTCGCAGCAAAGGTCGCGGTAGAAGCCGTGGGAGGCCTAGACGTCAGCCTGTTGAGACTGATGACCATTTTGTAGTCGACTAGTATGATGTGGCTAGTTTACCTGAGGTTGCGGTGTCAGGTCTTGATGAGGGTGGAGGCACTTTTAGTCGGTCAAGCTGCTAGAGGCCAGTCTTTTCCGCCTGTTCCAGCACCACCGGTCCATCCACTTCAGCTTGAGGCATTTGCAGTACCTGCACCTACGACAATTCCCACAGCATCTCAGTCTGATGTTGAGTCTCGACTTGCGAGGTTTATGAAGCTTTCTCCGCCCAGGTTTTCGGGTAAATTAGGGGAGGACCCTCAGGATTTCACGTTTACAGTAGAGCAGTGTTTTGAGGCCATGGAGCTTACGGATGACACTGCGAGAGTGAGGTTGGCTTCATTTCTTCTGGATGGTCAAGCTGTCAGATGGTGGCAGGACCAGAGGTCTCGTAGAGCATTTTCATGGGAAGAGTTCAAGTTCGAGCTCACTTTTTCTGTTCTTCCTCCGAGCGAGAGGGATAGAAGGGCAGACCAGTTCAGTGAATTTCATCAAGAACATGGCATATCTGTGAGTGAGTATGAGGACAGGTTCCGAGAGCTGAGCCGATATGCTCCTATTGAGGCCCATGGTGAGGAGGCATTGGTTAGAAAATTTTTGAATGGGTTGCTATTAAGGATTAAGAGGGTGGTAGCAACTTAGAGGTTGTCTACAGTGTCACAAATATCAGAGGCTGCGAGGAGTATGGAATACCAGGATGATAGACAACCGAAAGATCCCAATAGGGCAAAGACTGATAGCTCATCAAGCGGCCAGCAGAACCGGGACAGAGTGAGTTATCAGAGTCCAGACATAGACATTCCTCTGGAGTTCAGGGTCAGAGGCAGGGGTAGGGATCCCAGAGTGCTAGTGTAGCACAACCAGCGAGGCATGCTGGAGGACATGGTTTTAGAGGTTCACGTCTGCCTTGTGATACGTGTGGGCGGAGACACTCAGGGGCTTGTAGTAGGGCAACATGCCTTTGTTTTCATTGTAGATTGCCAGGGAATAAAGTGGTTGAGTGTCCCGTTAAGCATGGCACAGTATCACAGACTGTACAATCAGCGGTCGGAGGTACGGGTAGAGGCGCGGTAGGTTTGGGAGCCGTAGCCAAACTGGACAGGGTACCGACCGTGGGCAGATCAGACAGAGTAGTTCTACTACTGGAGGGCAGGCTCGAGTGTACCATTTGACTCGCCAGAAGGCGCATACCTCCAATGTTGCAGTTACTGGTACGCTTTTCATTTTTGATACTCCTGCATATGTTTTATTCGATACTGGTGCATCGTATTCATTTATTACTCCGCATTTTGTCTAGCGATTGGGATTAGTATTACCTCAGTTGGACAAGTTTCTAGAGGTTTCATCACCTTTAGGCAGCAAGTTAGTGACTGATTCCGGGGTTTGAAATTGCATGATCTCGTTTGACGAGTATGAGCTGTCAACCGATCTCATCCTATTGGATGTGGATGAGCTCGATGTGATCCTTGGCATGGATTGGCTTTCGTAGTGGCATGCTACTCTTGATTGCTTTGCCAAGAGGGTATGTTTTTGACCGCCTGGACAGACTGAGTTTTTTTATCAATGTGAGCGAGATAGTGTTGTTCGGGGTTATTTGTCGGCTACTAGAGCAGAGCGAATGATTCACCGAGGTTTTACTGATAGCTCAAGAGTTCTCAGATGTGTTTCCTGAGGAGTTACTGGGACTTCCATCTGAACGCGAGATTGAATTCGGGATAGAGGTACAACCTAGTACCGATTCGATAACAATTCCACCATATCAGATGGCGCCAGCAGAGTTGAAGGAACTGAAGACCCAATTGCGAGAATTGTTGGATAAGGGATTTTTTCGACCAAGTGTTTCACCTTGGAGTGTTCCAGTATTATTTGTAAAGAAGAAGGATGGAAGCATTCGCATGTGTATTGACTATCGTCAGTTGAACAAGGTGACAATTAAGAACAGATATCCGCTTCCAAGGATAGATGATTTGTTTGACCAACTGCTGGGAGTGCAGTGGTTCTCTAAGATCGACTTGAGATCAGGATATCATCAGTTGCAGATTAGAAGGGAGGACACTCCCAATACAGCTTTTCAAACTAGGTATGGACATTATGAATGCCTAGTGATGTCGTTTGGTTTGACTAACACGCCAGCAGCATTCATGGATCTGATGAACATGGTGTTCAGACCATACTTGGATCAGTTTTTTAATGTCTTCATTGACGATATATTGGTGTACTCGAAGAGTAAGGAAGAGCACGAGGATCACTTGAGGTTAGTCTTGTAGACTTTGCGAGAGCATCTGTTGTATGTGAAGTTCTTGAAATGCGAGTTCTGGCTTGATCAGGTGGCATTCTTGGGATACATGGTATCAAAGGATGGGATCATGGTAGACCCAAAAAAGGTAAAGGCATTACTTCATTGGTAGAGGCCTAAGACCGCTACCAAGATTCGAAGTTTTCTTGGCTTGACCGGGTATTATAGGAGATTTATTTAGGATTTCTCTAGGATCGCAGCTCCTATGACTCGGTTAACATAAAAAGGAGTTAAATTTGTTTGGTCGGATAGATGCAAAGACAGCTTTCAAAAGCTAAAGAGGTGTTTGACGAGTGCTCCAGTGTTAGTGTTGTCATCAGACTCTGAAGGATTCGCAGTATAATGTGATACCTCGAGAGTAGGATTGGATTGTGTGTTGATGCAACATGACAATGTGATTGCTTATGCCTCGAGACAGCTTAAGAGGCATGAGAAAAATTGCTCGACACATGACTTAGAGTTGGCAGCAATTGTTTTTGCACTCAAAATATGGAGGCATTACTTGTACGGAGAGACTTTTGAGATCTTCACAAATCATAAGAGTCTGAAGTACATTTTTGGGCAACGAGACCTGAACTTCAGGCAGAGACATTGGCTAGAGTTGCTAAAAGATTATGATTGTACTATATCATATCATCCTGACAAGGCTAACATCGTAGCCGATGCTTTGAGTAGAAAGTCGATGGGGGGTTTGGCTCACATCGTAGCTGAGAGATGACCTGCAATGTCAAAGCTATAGAGATTGATGGAGGGCGGAGTTGAGTTGCAATTTGATGACTCTAGGGCTTTGCTTGGGTAGATTGAGGCTAGGCCAGTATTATTGGATCGAATTTGAGAGTTTCAGAAGGAGGATTCTGAGATGCAGAATTTGATCAAAAAAGTGATATCATCTGGTGTATCGGGGTTCAGTGTTGATTATTCGGGAGTCCTTTGGTTTGGACTGAGATTGTGTGTACCATCGTCTAGTGGGTTGCGCGAGGAAATTATGACTGAGGGTCACAACTCCACATATTTTGTACACCCAGGGTACATCAAGATGTATTGATATTTCCAGGAATCCTATTGGTGGCCAGGGATGAAGAAGGACATAGCTGAGTTTGTTAGTCGGTGTTTGACCTGTCAACATGTTAAATTTGAGCATCAGCGTCCTTCTGGACTGATGCATCAGTTACCTCTTTCAGAGTGGAAGTGGGATCTCATCACGATGGATTTTGTGGTAGGCTTACCGAGAACACCTTTGGGTTATGACTCCATTTGGGTGATATGGGACCGATTGAAGAAATCGACACATTTTCTGCCTGTCAAGATGACATATGGAGCAGCACGATTGGCAAAGTTGTACGTTGATCGAATCGCATGTTTACATGGTGTGCCAGTTTCCATAGTGTCTGACAGAAGACCGCAGTTTACTTTGCAGTTTTGCTGTAAACTGCAGGAGGAGTTAGGTACTCGATTGGACTTCAGTACAACATTTCATCTGCAAACCGATGGTCAGTCCGAGCGTATAATTCAAACTCTGAAGGATATGTTGAGAGCGTGTGCTGTAGATTTTAGTGGGAGTTCGGATTCTCACTTGCCATTGGTAGAGTTTATGTACAACAATTCGTACCATTCGAGTATAGAGATGGCACCTTACGAGGCTTTGTACAGGAGAAGGTGTAGATCTCTTCTGTGTTGGGGTGAGACCGGAGAGAGAGAGCCGTTGGGCCCAGATCTAATTTTGGAAATGATTGAGAAAGTGAGATTGATCCAGTAGAGGATCCAGACTACTCACGGTCGTCAAAAGAGTTACGCTAACCCGAAGCATAAACATTTGGAGTTTGGGATTGGAGACCATGTATTCCTCAACGTGTCACCAATGAAGGGTGTCATGAGGTTTGGAAACAAGGGAAACTTGATCCCGAGATACATTGGTTCATTTGAAATTATCGGCCGAGTTAGAGCAGTGGCATACGAGTTGGCGTTACCTCCTCAGTTTGCTTATGTTCATCCAATGTTTCATATATCACTCTTGAGGAAGTATGTTCATGATCTGTCTGATGTTCTGGCACCTCAGTCCGTAGAGGTCCGATCCAACTTATCTTACGATGAGGATTGTTGGGTTTCTTATGAGTCTTTTAAGGTTATTAGTCCACCCAAAACAAAAAGAAACCACCCAAGAACATGCATGTACAAAACAGAAAGTTTGGTGTCAAGAAGTATACCTAACGTTGTGAGAAAAACCGAAACTTGTACCACCAAA
>CAODLS010955475.1:0-16209 GCA_948243855.1 Flueggea neowawraea | reverse complement strand
AAAGATGGGTGCAACCAAATAAGCTTTTATGGACCAGCAGGACTTTGTGCTGTGAACACCAACTGTAAGCTTTTATCAACTGCCATTTTACATTTTTAGTTTCCTTCATACGTTGACAATTTATGTTTAAAAATTTTAATTTGTGTTCTACGGTTTATAATTTTTCTATTTTTTAATATTACATCGATTGTAAATCTTAATTTGTTTTTGTTTGTTAGTGGTTGTTTTTCGATTGATTTCTGGTTGATTTTTTGTTTAATTTGTTTTAGTTGGTTAGCGGTTGTTTTTTGGTTGATTTCTAGTTTTTTTCTGGTTATTTTTGCATAGTTTGCTTTAGTTGGTTATTGTTTGTTTTTTAGTTGATTTTTAGCTTAATTTGCTTTAGTTGGTTATTGATTATTTTTCGATTGATTTTTTGTTGTTTTCTGGTCGAATTTTTGCTTAATTTGTTTTAGTTGATTAGTGGTTGTTTTTTGGTTGATTTTTTACTTAATTTGAATTAGTTGGTTAGTGATTATTTTTTAGTTGATTTTTTATTGTTTTCTGGTTTTTTTATACTTAATTTGCTTTAGTAGGCTAGTGGTTATTTTTTGGTTGATTTTTGGTTGATATTTTACTTAATTTGCTTTAGTTGGCTAGTGGTTGTTTTTGGTTATTTTTTGCGTAATGTGCTTAATTTGGTTAGTGGTCTTTTTTGTTGATTTCTGGTTGTTTTTTAGTTAATTTTTTTGCTTAATTTGCTTTAGTTAGTTAGTTGGCTTTTTTCGGTTGATTTCTGTTTGATTTTTTACTTAATTTGCAATTGTCGTTTTCTTTAGTCTCTCAAAATTCTACGTTTCAGTCATTTTGCATTTTTGTTTACTTTGAGTTTTTATTGGTCTATTGATATGTTTATGTTGGTGTAGGAAAAAACATGTGGCTGATAAAAGAAGAAAATGGTCAAGTGAGCCATATGGATTTGGTGAGAGAAGTGCCAAAACGATTTTTTTTGGGGTCAAAATTCAAGTTTAACAAACAAAATGTTGAAATTTTGTTTTTAATGTCAACATATAACAATTTTTTAATTGATACTATAGATTTTTTTCATAATTTTCAGGTATAAAATTGAATTATAACTTTTTTTTCTTGATATGTCGAATTAGTTCAAGCAATATTAGCTCATTTGATTACTTTAAATTTTTATTGTTGAATTAGTCGGAATAAAATTTAAATATAAAGACTGAGGGAAAAAAAATTGTGAGTATATATGCATGTTTTAGACTAAAGAGATTTTATTTATTTATGTTGATGAATATTAAAGGTGTTATTAAATAAATTTTTATTGTCTAAGGACTAAAATGATTTTTTTTTTTTCCAATTGTTGAGTCACTAGCTAAGAAAAGAAGACCTCTATCTGCAGATGTGTATAAAATTTAATTCTACATGACGGTGGCACGCTCGGGAAACCAATTTCTGGGATCATAAATGTGTAATTTTATAATCTGGGTCATAAGTTTATGTAATTAACCCTAATTTTTAAAGGAAAAATATTGATGACTGGAGTTGAGACAAGTTTTTTTTTATCTTAATTAAAGTTAATTTATTAAACTGTTTTTGTCAATTTATCAAACTATATCAAAAAAGTGCATTAAAATAAAGTCAATTTTGTAGGTTTATACGAGTTCAGATGTCTTGAATTAAGACATCAAACATTCCTCAATTTCTAAATTGTGAGTATTTATTCGGCTTATTAAATTAGAGAAAAACATAAATTTTAGATAAATTAACAAATCTCGTTGTTCTTTCATTGTGAGTACTTGCTTGATAATGTACTTATTTTGTCTTCGGAATCAATGAAAATTTTAAATTTCTAAATCACTAAAGAATCGATTTAATAAAGGTCTTAGAAAATGAAGACCGAGATGCCACCTGAAATAAGATAATTTAGAATTACTGGACATTATTGTATTGCGAACAAAATAATTAGAATGACATAGATCATGACTCTTTTTTTTGATAAGTAACGACTCTTTTATTTCATTTTTGTTGATGCACATGAATATTTTCAGCAATTTCAATCTCAAGTAATTCATCATATTATCATTGTATTAAAAATAAGCATATTTATTACTTCCATGCTGTAATTTCTGGCTGCAATTGATATTTCAACAATATCTTTAAATACTGCTCTATATACTAGTAGTTTTTATGGTACCAATTATTGCAATTCTATAGTTAACTACTTGTGTTTGTGTGCTGTCCTAAGACCCAGCAAAACCCAAAATTAATATTTGAAATGCTTTGTCAATAGTCATAGTTCCCAGGTTGTATGGCACATGACGATTTTCTGGGAAAATGTAAATATTCCTAAACCTTCATTACATGACAAAATGTCATAATTAAAATGACGCAATACATAATACATAATTAAGGTGAACCATTACCTCCTGGGAGCTGGTTCAGCGGTAGGAGCTATGTCTCATGCGCGCGCGATCCGGGCTTGAGACCTAACGTCTCCCTGATTTGCGCGATAAGTCTCCTGATATTGTCGCTGGTATATCCATCTTTTTGCTTCCAGCGGGGGTCATGTGATGTGCCCCTTGGTTAATGCTAAGTAAGCGAACATTCCGCGGCAAGGAGTAATTTTCTGCATGGTTACGCTCAGCATGGATGTAACCACCATCGGTAGCCCCGACTCTCCGACTCACCATCTCTTCAAAAAAAATTAAGGTGAACCATGTGAGGGCAGGTACGCATTAAGGATTTAGACGCAAGATTTTATTACTATATCTCTAACCCAATCAGATTATACGACTAACGTTCTTTTAACGCTGTTCTAAGAAAAAAAATCACATTTTTGTTAAAATCAATTTTAAAAAATAATTACATAATCCAACTTTAGGAAGAAATTAATATGTAATAATAATTTACTGACAACTATAGCATGCATGCATTGCAAGAAACTAGCTAGTGATGTAAATATATAATGTATAGATCACATTCTACAAAAAAAAATACTATTGATCCAGTTGATATAGATCATGTTCTAAAGACTTTTACAATTGGTCCAATTTATATATAGGTCTCAATTGGAATATCAGTTCAAAAAAAGAAGTTGGAATATTAGCTTGCGGCGAATTTTATTTGACAAATTTAAGATTTTGAATTGATATATATATATATATATAATAGAAGAGAGAAAACCATTAATATTAACACTAGAATAAAAATGTTGGTTAGCTAGAAAAACCTAGTGAAGAATTAAAATGTATAGCAGTTAGCTAAAAAAACTTAAGATGTTTCTCGTCCTTAGCTACTTATTTCGAGCTACGTTCCGCTAGAAACATAAAATTGTAGCTAAATTAGCTGGAAAGAAAAAGGAATTTGTAGATATAAAGAGTCTTATACTTACCCCCGCCAGCATAAATCTCTTCAGATTTCACTCAAATGTTTTCTCTCTCCATTTCTCCCCTATTGTAGCTGCCTTAGACAATCCACATCGAACGATTTAACTGAAAAATTGTATAATGTAAGTCAGTTATGTTTTTACATATTTTTTTTGATTTTTATAATTTATTTTTGTTGTAAATTATGTGTGTTATTATTGTAAAGTAAAAATGTGTTTGGTAATGTTATTGTAAAGTTAATTAATAAATGTTCTTTTAGTTTTTAAATTAAATTTTATATCCTGTCGAGTAAATATATAGATTGGCATTATATGTAGTTTGTTAATATGCTATATGTTGTTATGCACTTGTTATAAAAAATGTCAAATATTTCGTGTGTAGGAAGGAAATGGGTAGGAAAATGCGAGAATGGATGTAGGCACAGTTAAAAAGATGATTTTTTGCTACGTGATTTTATGAGAGGAGTCAAGGAGTTTGTTTAGTTCTGTCAGTTTAGGCCAGAGTTTGTGCCGATGTCCTCATAGATTAGGTGTAGGGACATAGGGAGACCACCTGTCACCGGCCGGAACTCCCTTATTAGGGGGTTCCTCCTGTGTCTCCCTAAGGGTACCCCCTCTCACTTACAGGAGAGAAGGGGCACCACCAGATTGGCAGTCACCAATGCTGGCATTCAGACTATAATTCTGTTCCCTTATTGTTCTGTAAAAGAAGGCAAAGATGACAATGCTACTCTTTAAGCATGCCAATGAATTTATGGGTTCTTCTAAACCGGTGAGTTTCGAAAATAGAAGTGATTGTGTTTTCACTCGAAAATTCTAACTTCAACAAAAAGACAATTGGTGATGATGAAAGATTAAAATTATCAACAATGAATCTCTTGTATCCTTAAGAACAGTAACAAGATTAACAATGCTAAGGCTTAAAGAAATAACGATGTGATTACTTCGATAGATAAGGCTGGGGACGCTTGATAAAATGAAAAGAGTACAGAGGACACTGAAGAATAAAGACTAAAGACAATAACAGAATTTAAAGATTCATGTTGTATTGTAGAGGTTGGTTTGATTGATAGGTTGAAGGTTCTTTTTCCCGTCTGCTTCTGCTACTTATACTGTTTTTTAGCCCGCTCCTCAGCGATCTCTGGCCCTGATTTGATTCCGTTGATCTCTCTATCTTCTTGATTCATGGTTCCCTGGCAAGTTGACTTTCCTTGATTGTCTTCTTTCCCAACGAGGCACCCTGGTCTACTTGCCTTTCTGGAATGATTTTTGATTCTTTCCCTGATGTGTCCTCCCTCTTCATGACCTGCCTTTTCCGAAAATTTGGTCTTTCTTTCCTTCGCCCTGATTTATGGTGACTATCGGCCCAAGCTTCCATTGTTGTTTCAACTTGTTCTTCAAAAGACCTCAGTCCTCCTGAAATTGTGGTTACTAGATGCTCTTTCCTTTTCTGGTTTGTTCGTCCACCAAGAAGCCAACTGTCTCCTTTATTTGTTCAGCTGGGCCCGTTCCTCTAGACAACTTCACTGGATCAATTTTGGCGTGGTTCGTTCGTGTCTACTGTTGGACTGGGTCTTGGGCTTGTCTCTCGAGCAATCGAACTGTGGTACAATTCGGCCAGGCCCATTTGGACCCCGGCCCAAATTATACCGTAAACAAATTCTAACCTTGAATTCCCATTGCCCTAAAATAGACTATTAGCATAAGAACATTTTAACAGTTGCCGCACTTAACAATTCCCAAGAATGCATGCATTACCCAGGCATAACATAACTGAGCAAAGCTTTGTTTGCATTTTGCAATGAGCTTTTATTGCAAGATTAATTTTTGAATTCGTTGCTGATATTTAATGAGGCCAAGAATTCAATCAAAGCACAAGTTGAACAAGCAAAGCAGCTCAGCGCAAAATACCCCTGTCCAATCGGGAAGAAGGGGATATTGTTAAAAAAATGTTTTGAGTACTTGTACTATTTTTTTTTTAATTGAAATTAAACATTTTAAGACTTAAATTTTATTTAATGATTATAAGTATGTCTAATTTTTTTTATTATATATTAAAATTGTGCTTTCGGACAAAAAAATTTCTAGCTTCGTCCCTGATTAGGTGGGCTTGCAAGAGGTGCAAAAATCGTAGATTTTTGTCTCCTAATGATTGTTGATTGCACCTGTACAAGAAACGATTCATAACAAACTATTTCCGTTGGGAGTTTCAGGGGGAGACAATGGAAATGATCAAAGCACTAGTTCAGCAGTTTGCACAACATGTAGCCAATAGTTTTAGACCTCCAGTCAAAGATGTGGGGCAGGGTAGGGTCGAGGAGCCGTTGAATGTTCCAGTTATGGTGCGCAAACAAGAGCATAGGCCACCCCATGAGATGGTTTATGATACAACTGGGCCTTTGTTTGTGCCGCACTTCAAGGAGGAGACAACCCCTGATGCACAGAGGTGGTACAATTTGCTTAAGGCACAGATTGTCTAGTGTTTTCAGGTTGAAAAAACACAATAAGTTAGCTATCGGTGGCAACAAAACTTTTGAACGTTAAGGTCCACTACAGCTTGCCGGAGCCTGTTATAATAGATTTTCAGATTGGGGTTTTTACATAACTATAACAGTAGAAATATGTATTACATATTCACATGCTACAATATTCAAATTCTGGCAACATATTAAAAATTCAAGCGTGTCTATCAACAAATTTAAATTGCAAGTACACCACTACTACCTGAAAAGCCTCCAAACAGAGTACTCCCCAAAAACCTTAAAGCCAAAGTCGCAATAAGAATCCTCTCTCTTTTCTCTTCTCTATCTCCTTTCTTTTCCCTTTCTCTCACTCCTCCCTCTCCATTATACATTGCAAAAAAAAGCTTCCATTGAGAAGATCTCCGTCCATCGATCTAAATATAGAAGATATCTATAAATTTTCTGAAGATTTCAGATCGTGAAAACAACAAACTTCCATAAAAAAAAAAGCAACAACTGTGATTCAGATCGTTGAAAACCAATTTATAGTTTTCGTCGTCGATCTAAATATAGAAGATCTCTAGAAATTTTCTGAAGACTTCAGATCGGAAAACAACAAGCTTCCATCGAGAAGGCAACAACTTTGATTCAGATCATAGAAAACCAATTTACAGCTTCCATCATCGATCGAAATATAGATTATCTCTATATACATTATTCTTATAGTATGCATGTTTATAACTTGTTTATGTTATGTGTGTAACTTGTATTAGTTTGTACTAATACTTGAATATCTTTTACAGAGATGCAGAACATGTTGGATCATGAGTGATCAACATTAAGTTCCTTTTATGTTTTGAAGATGTACAAAACGTTTGACTTGAAGTGGAACACGTTGGAGAACTTGGAGTTGTGAAACAAGCTACTGCAAGTGCTTCACGTACGTTAGAAATGTGTCACGTACGTGAGAGAGGGTCTGAAGACAAGCAGAAGCCACTGGAACCCTCTAAAGAACGTTTCACGTACGTAATAATATGTTCACGTACATGTGTTATAATTAACCTACGTAATATATAAGTTCACGTACGCAAAGCTTGCACAAAGATGATCAACGTACGTGAGATGAAACCAACGTACGTAAGCTGGAGAATTTGTAGATGACGTAAGTGAGGATAAAGTGACGTACGTGAGAGTGGCACAGATAGCTGCAACGGGCAGAAATGTATTCCAACGGCTAGTTTATCTCCACCAACGGTCATATCACTTGGAGATGCTATAAATACATCAAGGAATGACATAAAAACGTGGATGATCATATGCTTTCAAGTCCCAATCATTTTGATCATTCCCCTCACTCCAAAACACCAAATCAAGTTAGAGATCAAGATCAAGAGCATCAATTTCATACAACCGAACTCTAGCATAGATATTTCACTTTTGTAAACTGTTTTGTAAACTCTTTGAGAGTGAGAAGTTTGTTGTGAACCTATGGAAAACAACATTGTAATGCTTTTAGAGGTTTGAGCCTAAATCAACCTTGGGTATGCTTTAGAGGTGTGAGCCGTAATCAATCTTGTAGGCTTTAGAGGGGTGAGCCGCAATCAACCTTGTAGGCTTTAGAGGGGTGAGTCATAATCAACCTTGTTGGCTTTAGAGGGGTGAGCCACAATCAACCTTGTTGGATTTAGAGGTGTGAGCCGTAATCAACTTTGGTGTAAGGCTTTGTTGGATTGAGCCGCAATCAATCTTCGATAGTGAAAAGCCTAAGTGAGACTTAGGTAGTGAACGTAGGCATAGTTGACTGAACCACTATAAATTGTGGTGTTGTTTTCTCTCTTCACTCTAACTCGCTTCCGCTCTACAAACTCAACCAAGGTATCATCGGGAAAATTCTCCAATAGAACATACAAGTATTAGTTTTATAACTTATTTATGCTATGTTTGTTACTTGTACATACTATATTTGTGGTTTGTTTATGCTATGTTTCTAATTTGTATGCCTTTTATAGAGATGCAGAACATACAAGTATTAGTAATACAATTTATTTATGTTATGTTTGTAACTTGTATATACTACGTTTATGACTTGTTTATGCTATGTTTGTTACTTGTATATACTATATTTATGTTATTTTATAGTTTGTTGGTGCTATATCTCTAACGTGTATGTCTTTTACAGAGATACAGAACATACAAGTATTAGTGATACAACTTGTTTATGCTATATTTGTAAATTATATATACTACATTTATGATTTATTTATACTATATTTGTAACTTATATTAGTTTGTACTAATACTTGTATATCTTTTACAAAAATAAAGAATATACAAGTATTAGTTTTATAACTTGTTTATACTATGTTTGTTACTTGTATATACTATATTTATGATTTATTTATGCTATGCTTGTAACTTGTATATTTTTTATAGAAATGCAGAACATAAAAAGTAGAAACTACACGTTTTGTTACAAAAGTGAATAGATAATATTTGACTAACAGGACTGTGTATTACAAAAATCCAAAAATAAAATTACAATATCTGAAAGCAAAACCCAAAATAGAAAAAAGTGAATCTATAAATGCAATAAGTGATCCGTACGGATCAAATTTCATAATTTGAAGAAGGTAAACAACGTAATTAGCACTTTCAGATTTGCTAACATTATGAATTGTTTTTATTAATTTTAGATATTTTAATTAGTATTTTGGATAATATTAGTTAATATTATAAATATGATTTGCTATTTTATAGTTTCACGTTTATTTATTTATTTTTTATTTGTGTAATTTAATTCTTAAAAAATATTAAATCTCAAAAAAAATATTAGAGTAATTCTCCTAAAATTACAAAAATTGTTGAATGCTGCCACAAATGTAGGTGTGAAATATTTGTAGCCAGTTGCTAAAAAACAATTCAATTCCAATTGCTAGAAAATTGTTTTGTCTCTATTGGCTACAAACAACTCGGCCGTCAGTTGCTAGAAATGTTTTCCTCGCCCTCCGCTAGAAAATTCTTTCTTACCATTGCCGTAAAACTCGGGTGGTAATACAATAATAACACTTTTAATAAATTAAATAATTAAAACTCAAATTAAATAATTTTATCAATAATTAAATAATTAATTATTAAATTAAATAATAATTTTTAAAATTAAATAATTTTTAAAAATATAATTAAATAATTATCTCTTCAAATTAAATAAAAAAAATTAAAATTAAATAATTTAAATTTTTATTAATAATTTTTTTAAAATTTTTTTATTATTATATCACTTCAGAAACACGTCAAACTCTCGCCGTTTGACATTAACTCTGACAGACTGTATTTTCTAGCCGAGGGCGCAAAAACGTGCCAATTTCTAGCCCCGTACGATGATTTCTAGCTAATTTCCAGACCAAAAAACTCAACGAACTGTTTTCCAGCCACTTTTCTAGTTTGGCACGTTTAGCTAGAAAAATGAATATCTAGATAGAATGATATATTTTTTGTAAAAAAAAGCTATATGCAAAAAAGTTACTCTTTTTTTTTCAAGAGTACAATAAGTCATCAATTTTATTAAAAAATTCTCACTTGTGGGAGTGTTACAAACTTAACAAAATAACATAAACAAAACAAATAAATTAAAAACATATATAGAATTATTATATAGCTAGAATATTTCAACTGGCATGCTACTTGTTGATTTATATGGTATCGTCTCTGTGCTACCACGTTAGAATTCTTGGGTTTGCATACCAAAATTAGTATTTACAGAGACCGGCCTTTTAAGCAATGCGGCTTGGACAAGCTATTGTAGTAACATGCTTGCTACGTTCATTGCAAGTCTTCAGTGTTTTCAACCTCTGAAACTTTGACTTGAATTTTGATGCATGTGTGAGCATCGTTAATTATATCCATGCCATCCAGCTAGCCATACATACACTTAATAATTACCACTTTGATCTCATTTTAATTATCACTTAATCCGGGATATTTTTTTTCCTACAATCAAAGGTTGTAAAGTTTTTACAACCTTTCCTATTTAGGTGTTATATTTTTTTAATTAGTATGTGCAATTATGATTTAAAATTAATTAATAATTTTGGTTGATTAATTAAATAAAAATTATAAATGTCTATTATCTTAACAAAGAAATGTTGGAAATGTTGTAGATATTCCTAAAAATTTTGATTGTAGGAAAAAAATATCTATATTTTTTGGTTAATCACTTAATTCGATATTTTAACTATTTGAATGTACATTTAATTGTTAATATGTAATAGAATCGTTCAATAATTAGTTACCTAATCAATAAAATAATATTACAGTGGTATCAGCTAACTTGTTCTGTAGCCTTAAAACTTAAAAGTGTTCGCAGGCAGTACTTATCCAGGGTGTGTATAGTAGTAGCTGCCTCCAATGATCATTATGGCTAACAATCAATGAAATCATGTCATTTGTCACAACCCTCTGCTAAAAATCAACCTAAAGAAGTTTGATGCGTTGCTGCCGTCGTTTGTGGAAAAAAGACAGTACAGAGAAACACTAGTTTGTCACACATTAGTGGACAAATTTATTATCTGTAACTCACTATAATTTCACGAAAAATTGTGGAGGCTTTACCTAATCGCATGAATAATATATATTTTTTGGTCGATATTTATTTTATTGCCAAAAAAGTAAGGTATACAATCAAATAAATTCTTTTACATTCAATTCAAAAACTAAAACTCATTCTTCCTTCAAATTATTCTTACCGAACTCAGAACTCACCAAGTCGTCTGTAAGATAAGAGTATCCAGTAAGAAGATCTAAACAAAACGAGCAAAGAAAACTAAACAATAATAAAAGAATGCCCCCTATTGAAGTTGAAGTGATTTTCTTGGTCAATAATTAAAGTCATGGTGATAGTAGATGAAGCAAGTCGAAGTGGGACTGAAATAGTGAAGAAAAGGGGCAGATTTGGTGAATCACTGTAGAATAGGCCCTGGGACATAGTCGTGTCTCTGCCAGTGTAATGACCAATTTTACACTGTCACAACTTTTTTGCCCGTGTTTGTGCTTCCTTTGTCCGTGTCTTTACCCATACGACCCGTGTCTTAATTCTGGAAGGTTTTAGGATAGATTCTAGGGTTTTGGGTGGTCTAATTTGACTAGGGTTTCATTGTATGCCATAAATAGATCGCTTGGGACAATTCTTGTAGTCTTTTGGCTAGTTGTAACTCTGAATAATAGAATATTTATGCTCTGTCCATGGACGTAGATCGGTTATTGATCGAATCACGTAAATCTTGTGTTCTTGTGTGATTGCTCTTTGTTATTCAGCATTCTTCTATCGCCGATTTTTCCTGACAAGTGGTATCAGAGCCACATAAGTTTGTTCAGAAACTTTGGGTTCGTTCTACAGAAAGAAGATGTCTTCATATAAATTCGATATTGAGAAATTCAATGGGTCGAATGATTTCACGCTGTGAAAACTGAAGATGAAGGCGATTCTGGTTTAGCAGAAGTGTGAGGAAACGATTGAAAGTGAAGAGAAATTACCGATACAACTGACAGCGGTGCAGAAAGCGGAGGCTATGAAGAGAGTGCATATTGCATTTCTATTGAGTCTGGCAGATGAATTCTTGAGGGAGGTGACTGATGAAACTACTGCAACAGGCTTATGGAAGAAGCTGGAGAGTAGGTATCAGAAGAGATCCATGTCGAACAAGCTTTATCAGAAAAGACGGTTACATACCTTGAAGATGTCAGAAGGCATGCAAGTAAACGAACATCTTGATAAATTTAATAGGATTGTATTAGATTTAAAAGGTGTTGGTGTTGACATTGATGATGAGGATCAAACTATGTTTTTGTTGCATTCATTGCATGAGTCATATGAGAGTTTTGTTGATACTATCATGTATGGTAGAGATAAAATTTCTGTTAATGATGTGAATGATGCTCTGTTGTATAAAGAATTGAAGAGGTTAACTTCTAGTTCAGGTGGAGACAGAGTGGAGTCCCGGTTAACCGTTAGTATGGGTAAGAATCATGGTTTGAGGTGTTATCACTGTAAGGAGATTGGGCATGTAAAAAAGAATTGTCCACATAGGAGAAACGGTGAGAAATCAAGTGCAGCAGTTGTTCAGAATAATTCTATGGAGTTTCAGGATAATTCTGATGAGGGAGGGAGCAGTGAAGCGTTGATTGTTTCTACATGTAGATCTGAAGATAGCTGGGTTATTGACACTGGTGCAACTTATCACATGACTTTTTTTAGGAAACTGTTTGATTCTTTTAAAGAATGGAAAGACAGTGTTAAATTGGGAGATAGTGAGAAGCTGACTGTTAAGGGTAGTGGATCTTTGACGATCAGGATGCATGATGGGATGATCAGGAAACTTGATGCTTGGTATGTCCCGGGGTTGCAAAGGAACTTGATTTCTATTGGTGCTTTGTTGAAGCATGGTTATAGTTTCTCGGGAAGAGATAGAGGAATTCGGGTGTGCAAGGGATCTTCGGTTGTGATGAAGGGTAAATTGCGGAATGACATTTACACCTTGATTGACAATTCGGTAATTGCTAAAGATTTAAGGACTGTTGTGAGTTATGCGGGAAAACGGGTGGAGTTTGTGATTGAGACTCTGGAACAGGAAAAGATCAATCAGGTTGATTCACGAGGTCTAACAACAAATGTACCAAGGATGGTAATTGTGTTGGTGATGTAAAAAAGCCATCACTGGAGGACACAGGAAAAGATGCAGGGTGTTGTGTTGTTAGAAGTGGATGAAAAGCTAGCGTTAGTGGAGGCAAGTTCGGATTGGACTTGGTTCGTTGTTGTAGGACTTGAGGCCCTTCGGGGTGGTGTGACAGAGGAGTAATTCTATGGATGAGTTGTTAAAGGAAGAAAATTCACTTCAAGGTGGAGAATTGTTGAAGTTGAAGTAATTTTCTTGGTCAAGAATTGAAATCATGGTGATAGTAGATGAAGTAAGTCGAAGTGGGACGGAAATGGTGAAGAAAAGAGGCGGATTTGGTGAAGCAGTGCAGGACACGGCCGTGTCCCTGCCCGTGTAATGACCAATTTTACATGGTCATGACTTTTTTTCCCGTGTTTGTGCTTCCTTTGTCCGTGTCTTTACCCATGCGATCCGTGTCTTAATTCTGGAAGGTTTTAGGACGGATTATAGGGTTTTGGGTGGCCTAATTTGACTAGGATTTCATTTTATGCCATAAATAGATGGGTTGGGACAATTCTTATAGTCTTTTTGCCAGTTGTAACTCTGAATAATAGAGTATTTGTGTTTTGCCCGTGGACGTAGATCGATTATTGATCGAAACACGTAAATTTTGTGTTCTTGTGTGATTGCTCTTTATTATTTCGTATTCTTTTATCGCCAATTTTTCCTGACACCCCCCATTTCTATACTCAAACCCCAAGAATGGATAATATATTAGACCAAATTAATATTGAATTTGGTGTTAAAAATTGATGCCAAATCTTTTCTATGCCATCTGCATCTTTTTGGCTTGAATCCTAACCATCATTACAGTGTAAAGAGAAGGAAGGGAAAGAACACCACCAGATTAATTTTCAGTAGCCGTCACAGAGAGATTTGTGATTTTAAGAAGGAAATCCTACGAATTTTCCTGAAAAATCAAGATTCCACCTCTTAATGTTGAAATGATTTACAATTAAAATAATACAAAACTGGGTTAATTTATTCCAGTCCTCCAAAAAAGCATATAATTTAAATATCAATTAATTATGTATATATTTTTTCTTGGTTTATGATTTCAATAGTTATTAAAACATAGGCGTGATCATTATTTTCTTCATTTTGATTTTTAAGTATATCTTGTTTGCCAGCAACTATTTCCATATTCAACTTGAGCGTAGACTATTGTAAATTTCTATTCTTTTGAATTTAAAACATGCTTTTACCCAAAAAAAAGTAAATGAATTGAACTCATTCAATATCCTAAGGATATTATATGAATTAAAACTCAATTAAGATTTGATGTTTTCTAAATTTCAAACCTAACCAATAAAATTAATATGATAAAGAACATTATTTATAAAAAATTCAGACGATGCAGTTTTATTATATCCAAATATAACTCATAAAAACTTGCAAATTAATCAATATATACATGCATGCCACTTGGAATAGTTTATCATCGACCTTTACAGTATAACAAATAGGGTTCATCCACACACTATAAAGTGAGATATCCTTTCTCTTTGCTTCAACTTTAACTGCTAGTAAGCAATATCAGTTTTGAATAGTCGCTGCAAATGGCGTATCCATACTACTCCCCTCCACCGCCTTCATCACCACCACCACCACCTCCTCCTCCTCCTCCTCCTCCACATGCTCCATGTAGTCCACTGATGCCACCACCTCCACCACACCATCATCACCACCACCACCACAAAAAATCCCCTCCATCACCTGAACACCACCACCACCATCCTAAACCACCTAAGCCATCACCTTCTCCACAATCGCCACCATGCCATCATTGTGAGTACTATCCACCACCAACCACTCCAAGCCATGAGGCACCACCACCTCAGGCTCCATTATCACCTCCTCAACCTTACACTCCTCCAATATCACCCCAGAAGCCTCCATCGTCGCCACCAAAACCTTACACTCCTCCAGTCTCGCCATCAAAACCTCCATCATCTCCACCAAAACCTTACACTCCTCCAGTCTCACCATCAAAGCCACCATCAAAACCACCAAAACCTTACACTCCGCCAGTTTCGCCATCAAAACCCCCATCATCACCACCGAAACCTTACACTCCTCCGGTCTCACCATCAAAACCACCATCATCTCCACCAAAACCGTACACTCCTCCAGTCTCACCATCAAAGCCACCATCAAGACCACCAAAACCTCACACTCCTCCAATCACGCCCCAGAAGCCTCCACCATATGCACCAATTCCATCTCCACATAACCCTTTTACACCCTATACACCACCAGGTCACTATCCAACTGGTTATTATGGTCCACCTCCGGTACCTTTTAACTCTGTACCACCGTCGTCCAACGAGGCGGCACCGCCTCCAGGAGGAGGCGGTCACACTACCGTCATCGCAGTGTGCGTGTCTCTTGGTGGAGCATTTTTTCTTGCATTCCTTTTGGTTGGTCTGGTTTGCCTTGCTAAGAAGAAGAAGAAGCCTGTTTATGCTCCTTCTCCTGCACCAGGATACATTGAAGAACACCATGCAGTCCAAGAGACTGTCACTGCCGGTCCGTACGGAGAAACTATGACAATGAGTGTGGAGGATGACGTGGAAGTCATAGGCGCCGTGGGTGGCGGAGGAGGAGGTGGTTCTCCTTGTGAGCGAGAGGGTCGACGCCCTCATGGTCAAAGCCAGTACCAGCAATGCTAGTTGCAGGGTTTTAGTGAACCTCTATTGGAAAAAAAAAAAAGAGCAGCAGTTAAATTTGTCTTATTTTGTTTGATTGGTGCTTGTGTGATTCAATTAGTAATTTTATTTTGATTGATATTTGTAATTAATAAGTACGAGAGATATGATTGGGAACTGGATTTGTATATTATATGTTTTGTTTGTTAATGTCGTATTAATAAAGAAAGAAGCAGTTGAAAAGGAAGAGCTTCATTACATGCGATGCAAGTGAATTGGAGGCTTCTTTTGGTTAGTGCTTTGAACATGTTGAAGAATGAATGAGTCGATGGACTGTATCCTTTTGAGAAAAGACAGCACCATGAGCGTTACGTTTGTGTATCAAAAACTCCAGAGTTCAAATAAAAAGTCTTGTAATTTTATATTGTATTATTCATGTCAACAATGAATGGTCAATTTTGACGATCATTTAACATGAATAATTTTGGAGGATCATTGCTTACTTACCTGTTAAACTTTTTTTATTATTTTTAAGGATGTAGTCATTTATCATAAATATATGGATGTAGAGAAAAAATTTTAAACACTTTTATCCTCTTTTTTATTCTAAATTACTATAATTTTAGGTAATTAACTAAAAATTTTATATGATTTCAATTTAATCTATCAAGATCAGATTTGTTAAAAGGGTAGATAATTACAAAATATTTTTTCGTTAGAATTGTCATGATTTTTCTTTATCTTTTCTATTTGTAAATCTTATCGTTAAAGAATCCAAGTTAAAATTGAATTTCTCCTCTCAAAGATATAATTATTTCGAAAGAAATTTATTTATTTCATCATATTAGTTTTATGCTATGCACATTTTGGTCATTCTCGGATTAGTCAAAGATTATAAAATCAATTTCAATTTTATCATGATTTTTCCAAAATCATTGTGAGTTATCTTATTTTTAATATGAAGATAAATTTTTATAATCTGTAATTATCTCAACTATAAATTT
>CAODLS010955451.1:0-11488 GCA_948243855.1 Flueggea neowawraea | reverse complement strand
AAATCTCACTTAATGTTGTTTTATACTTAGGTTCACAACAAACCTCAACAATGTTGTTTTTTATAGGCTTACAACAAACCTAACTCACACTCTCAAAGTGTATACAATTGGTTTACAAACAATGAAGCTCTATGCTAGAGTTGAATATTTGAGATTGAAGGTTGAACTTTGATATGTAGCTTGAATTGATATTTTTCTTGATGGAAATTGATAGGAACTTTGGCTCTATGATTTCTGATGGTGTTCCACACGTTCTTGGTCTTCTCTTGATGTATTTATAGCTCTTTGAATTAATATGACAGTTGGAGAGAAGGATATAACCGTTGGAGTATGTTTAAAGCTGTCTGCTACTGTCTGTGCCAATCTCAAATACGTTACCACAGTCTGACGTACGTTAGCTGATTTTAGCTCCAGCACACGTACGTTAACATTACTTGACGTACGTTGATCATAGCAGATTCCCAGTTCACGTACATTAATAATAACTGTCGTACGCGACTTCTACTTTTGAACCATCCAGTAGCTTTTGTTTTCAATCCGGAGCATCTTGCGTACGTGAAACTCCATCTCACGTATTTGAGATCAATGTGACATATGTGATGTTTTACTCTTGCGTACGTCAATGAACACACACGTACATTAACTTCATATGACATACGTGAAACGTGCTTCAGAGGATTCCAGTAGCTTCTGTTTGTATTCAGACCCTCTATCATGTACGTGAAGATATTCTTACATATGTGAGACGCTTCTGTGACTTGGTTTTGCCAATTCAAGCTTTCCAACGTGTTCCTCTTCAACTCAAACGTTTTGCTCTTCATGAAAACCTTTTGCTCATCATCAAAATACATAAGGAACTTATTGTTGATAACCCATGATCTGACAATGTAGACTCTGATTTTTGGTGGAAATAAACCCTTATATGTGTTCTATATGTGGTTTAAATTTGATAACATAATGAGTACTTTTGGGGTTTTTGACTTGATAAGATAACACAAATTATCTAGAATGTGCAAATATGTTTGGTTTGCATTCTGTGTACTACCATTGAATGTTAGACACCTATAAGAGTGGTCTAAAACATATGAGAATGTCTTAATTAATACCAAATTGCATGTATAAGTACATATTAGAAGTGTCGGCACTGAAACATGCATCATTCAAACATCACATGCATGTAATAATACATATGTATTTTTTTCATGACCCAAAAAAGGACCATGACTGGCGTACGAGATGAACCGAACCGGAGGCCTGACACGTCTTGCACAATCCTCGGACAATCAAAACAACTACCCAATTATTATTTCAACCGTATTTAAAGCACAAACGAATAAAAGGTTTTATTACAAAAATAATTTCAAAATAATACTTTCTAAGTAGTAAAACATAAATTATTATACAAAGAAAGTATTATTAACCAAAGTAACCAGATACAATCATATCCCACAGAAACCTGGTGTGGAGCATCTACTAAACTGACATATTGGGGCCCAGAAAAAAAGTACTCACTGCTTAGCAAAAATCTTCACTGAGCAAAGAAGTCAAGATAACCTAAAAAATGTTAAGGAAGAGGAGAGGCGAGATAAAACTCAGTGAGGAACGACACTTTAGATCGCATTCGAGACATCACATAAACCATTTTGAAAATATTTTCGAAAAATACCACATGCATGTATATAACCAGATACTAATAGTATACACTCGTATACGTAGATAGTAGTTCAAAAATAAAATATTTTGCAGACAAAGCAGACCACACACAATCAAGCATAATATTTATCAGACGAAATGTTATAATAAACTCATACATATATTTATATATATCAGATTACCGACGATATACACATAATTAATTACTATGCTTACAAAAATCAATCAGATATCATATAGAGAATTAGATATTTATCAGATAAGTATCATGCTAGAAATCTATAATTAACGCATTATAGACGAAAAGTAAATATATATAATTACTATGTATACAGAGTTCAGAAAATGTTATGCTATCAGTGATCATACGCCTATAATATATTGAAACTGTGCCATACAAGATTACAAACAAACTAGCAACCTTAAGAGCCCAAAACAGTACCCAACTCAAAAGGGCCAACAACTGATAGTCTTAAGGGCCCTAAACAGTACTCGACACCTTAAGAGTCTCAAAGGTGAACAGATAGAAATTGATCATAAGAGTATATTCGCGAGCATTGCAGTCCACAAGCTCTAGCTGTATATACCTCGCTAGATCACAACAAAAATATATTATAAGGGTATGATCAACAATATAGACTCACTAATGCAGAGATCATACATGCTCAGTTATTTATTTATCATATAGCAAACAATTATTTTATTACATACTAGACACGAGACCAGAAGCAGACGTGTGGACTGATAACACCAAAAACTAGACAAAGTCCCGTGTATTTTGTGGTACACACAAGTCACCATATTACCTTGGCAACTAGGGTCTTAACAGATCATTGGTATACCAAAGACTATTCTACCTCGTAGCTAGGTGTCCCAAGTCAGAATAATCAATTAATATTTTTGAAATTTATACATACAAGGCATATGTAATAATTAACAGAGTATAAGCATATTCAAATATGCAAATATGAATATGCAAACAGACAGATTAAAAGCAGATAGGTATACTAACCAAATAGATATTTATATAAAAATATACAACCAAACATATTTCAAATTAAGTATATTTATCCAAAGAATATTTACATAAACATACATATTTATACATATATACCTATATATACAAGACAAACAATTAATACCCAAAATTAGTACAGGTGTTTTACAATATATAATATATTATTCAGAATATTTTGTTTCTAATCATAATAATAATTAATATTCAAAATTTTAGATTTATAATATGATATAATAATTAATATCATAATTTGTGTATATGTCTAACAGATTATTCTTTAACAAAATATTTATAAATATATCAGTACTCATAGCAGACAAGCATGCAAAGCAGAATTGATTTACAGAAAATATATAAACAAAATTTCAGAAAACAGAGTACAGAATATTATGTTAACACGTAAGTTAGATTTTTGATTAGCTAATCCTTTAGTTACTCAGATTACAGATATAAGTCGGACACAACAAAAACATATAGATTTAGAAGGCACAACCAATGTGTCTAGAGCTGTTATCGCACTCTTTTGGATGTCGTGCCAAATAATCCAAAATTACGGACCACTAGTGGATGGCTGTGCATCTCGAAAATCAGATGGAATGGAACGCATACAATAGAAATGAAAACAAATAGACAGAATATAACAGAATCGGACACGTAATGGTACTGTGGCTTTACACGGTATGCATAAAATGCGAATGTGAATCCTAAGCCTTCGACGACGTCGAAAATATTATTGTGATTGAAGATCTAATCCTTTTGTTTTGAAAATCGAACAGCTTGTAAAATTATAGTTTAGTCTTCGAACTTTTATAAAATTACATTTTAGTTCTTAAGACTTCAAAAAATTACAAACTAGTCCCCTAACTTTTCAAAATTTACAAACTGGTCCTCCAAGTAGTCAAAATCCTCAAATTAGTCTTCAAACTCTCAAAAATTGCTAAATTGTCCCCAAATTCTCAAAATTATAAATCTGGCTCAGAATATGCAAAATATTAAATTTGGTCCTTTTGGCAGAAGATTACCCAAAAATGTCCAACTCTCGGTTCAACCGATAAAAGTCATTTGCAATCACATACATTGACTCTAATCCATCTCATGAACACGAATCTAGCATCAGTTTCCTCAAAACAAAAACAGAATTGTCAAAATTGCTCAAACCCAAACTAAACCCTATCCCATTCAAAAACTCATCAAATTCTTTGATTTAAAGCTTGAATCATGTCCCTTTAACTTTTATCTAACCTAATCTAACATCCCCAAGCATCCATTTCATCAGAATCATCCAAAAATTCGAACCTATTCAATTTTAGCCTAAAAACAATGTGAAATGAAAGCATGAAAATAGATTAATAATCAAAAAATAAGTGTAATCTTACCTTAGATGATGTTAAGGAATGATGGGTGAACAATGAGAGAGAGAATCAGACGAGCTAGGAGTGATTTGGAGTGAAAATGAGGCAGAAACGACGAAAGGGGTCGAGTTTTGGGGCTTTAAAGGCAGACGAATCAAAACACATCGTTTCAGCGATTTTACAAAGCAACATATGTTATTTTCTACTCAACTTACAATATATAATTCCCTTATGTACATTAGACACACCTAACGTACGTTATTCTTCCGACAAAAGCCTCAAATTGCAGAACCTCGTCCTTAACGTTCGTTAACGTACGTTAGCCATGATTAACGTACGTTATCCAAAGCTCAACGTTCATTGATCATGGTTCCCAGATAACGTACGTTATCTGGGAACTTAACGTACGTTAGCTGCCCTGCAGCTCACGTACTTGACATTTCTTGCTCTCGAACTTGTCCCAAATCATTCTCGAGGTTTCACCACACCTAAACACTCGACAATACATCTGTTCACCATCATCAAACATCAAATCATCATCTCAAACACCTAAACATCATCTCAAACTCAAATTCAAATTGAAATTGAATGAGGTTCAAATGAAATCGACCGAGATTCTATAGAGGATTGTGTCAAAATTTTACGGAGTGTTACAAAGAGCCTGATCGGAACGATTGGGGTATTACATACTTACCCCTTAAAAGAAATTCGTCTTCGAATTTTCAAAAAATTCAGATAAGAAGGTTTACAGAAACACACCATAGTTTCAATACAATTTGAGTTCTCAATCTAATAATCTTCGGATATTCAGATACTGAGTCAAACCTAAATTCCCGAATCAGACCAGAATCCATAATTTAGACAACCTAACACAGAGATATGTTGTATGATCTGATAATTTTGACTTTGATCGGTAAGTCCAGTAAAATACGCAAAAATTGATTGCAAGGATACTCCTTACAAAATATAGTTAATGTAATATTGATACAGTATAACATTATTTTGATACAAAAACGAAGAATTTAAAATTATAACGTGCAATGCATAAAAAATGTCACTTTATTTAATCAGTAAAATTTTTAAGAAACTTATTTTATTTCTAGTGAAATGAAATTTTACATCTGACACCAAATAGATTGTAACAGTTGAGGAACGACAGCATGATGCAAGTTCTTTTTAATTTTGGCAAAATGTTAGATGGTCCTAAGTAGGGGTATGCATTGTTCAGTTTTAATCGAAATACCGAACCGAACAAAACTATTTTTTTGGTTTGGTTTTTCAATTTGAAAAATTTCGGTTTTCAGTTTTGGTTCCATTTTAACTTTTATAAACCAAAATACCGAACCGAATTTTATACATTCCTATATAAAAATCTTTTAAATGCAACCCTAACCCTAAAGTTTCCTTTTCACCTATTTATTTCATTTGTAGTTATACTTGTAGTCGTCAACCTCAAAAGCACATCACCCCTTTCTTTCTTTCTTTCTTTCTTTCGCCCCCTCCACCCCCACCCCCCCTTTCCTATTCTTTCTTGCATCTGGTTTTTATTCTCTCCTCCAACACTAATTGTTTCGTTTATTTCATTCTCCAGCATTTATCTCTTCTCCTCTTTTTTTTTTTTTATTAGATCTTTTCTCTGCCCTTTTGTGCATTGTTTCTTTAATTTTTCTTCTTCAATCTCAGACCATTTTTTTTATGACATCTTTAACCTTAGATTTCCTCTTTATCATCTACTACATTTGCTTTTACCAAAATTTGCTCAGTGTCACAATTCATTTTTCAATTGTTGCATGTTCATATGAATTTTTGTTTGTTTTGTCAATTAGTCTATTAGACTTGGTGATTGTGGGGACGAGTCAGTGGTGGAGCCCAGGAATAGATGAACATGAGGTCGGTGCTAGGATGGACTGAAATGAAATTTTTTTGTTACAAAAAATATATTGATGTAATAGTATGATAAAATTGCATTAAACACAGTTAAAAATATAAAAACGAGTACAACTCAAGTGACACTCCTTTAAAAATATAAAAACGAAAAATAAATACAACTCAAGTGACACTCATTTAAAAATATAAAAAAGAGTATAACTCAAGCGACACTTGTTTATGTGGTGCGAGATAATTAATTCCTACAACTATCTAAATTTTGAAAACCATTCAAAATGGATTTGTTGTCAATAGTTGAGCAATGAACTACTGTTTTCTTTTCCTTTTTTCTTTGAATTAGCCGTGTTTCACTAATTTAACAATTTACAATTCTTAACAATTCAACAATTTGCAGTTCTCAAAAATTCACAATTTGAATATAAATCAACAATTCTCAACTATTTCACAATTCAAAATCCTAAGTAACTACTCAACAATTCTCAACTCATTCAAAAACCTAGCAATCACCAAACCCTAATTAACTGAAATTAGAAGAACAAAGAGTTGAAAGGAGCAAGAACTTGCCGGCCTTTAATTGAAAATCACTCTCAAAAGTGAATCGAGTTTCACTGACCAACTCTTCCATTACCGCAGAACTGGATTGACATAAAACACTGCCTCTGCTTTGTCATTGACCAATCTCCGCATATTCCTTTTGAAATGCAGACACTGCAACATCATCGTCTTCCTTCACTAATGACCTTTCTAACACTCCCACTTTCAACAATTACCAGTCACTTCGCTGCAAATTACGTAAACAATCCTTGCTCTATTACATGTTTCTCATTCCTTAGAAGTTTCACATATCACCAAATTGAAAGCCACTCTAGTTTGTTTTTCTCACAGTCCACAATAGCCAAAATTAATTTAGAATTAGAGAAAGAATGTTTCTTTAAACCTGCTTTAATTTCTTGACTTGGGTCGACTGAGAAGGAAATTTCGGTGTGTTTCAGTCGTGCTGATTTGGTTATGGGTTTAGATTAGGAAGTGAAAATATCAATTAGATGAGGATGAAAGCAATTAAGGCAATATTTTTTTTTTAAAACTAGGGAGAAATGACGTTATTTGGAAGAGATACTCCACCAATGGGAAGAGCAATAAGAAAAGAAGAAAAATCAGTGATATATTTGGATTTTGTAACTAAAGAGCGATTAGTTATATTGGAAGGGAGACCTATGAATAAAGAGGACAACTAAGAAGGAGAATTCAAGGGTGGGAATTTTTTTTAAAAAATTAGTGTTCATGTTGAGGTAGAGATTTTCAGTTTGGTTC
This sequence comes from Flueggea neowawraea, assembly GCA_948243855.1. Lineage (NCBI taxonomy): Eukaryota > Viridiplantae > Streptophyta > Magnoliopsida > Malpighiales > Phyllanthaceae > Flueggea > Flueggea neowawraea. Next base: position 4,267 of record CAODLS010955451.1, on the reverse strand, counting down.
GGTTAAAAACCAAAAACTGGATTGGAAAATCTGTTCGGTTTAATTTGGTAGAATGTACAATTTGGTTTGATTCAGTTTCTAGAAGTTACGCAGTTTGGGTCGAATATTTTTAATTTGGTTTAATTCAGTTCAATTTTAACCGAATGCTCACTCTATCCCTGAAGTACAAAACAAAGCCCAAATTTTAAAAGCTCAGTAAGTAAGAGGCCCACAGTTAAGTTAAGCTTCATAAAAGCTAAAAATGGTCATGCTTCTTAAAAAAAAATCAAAATTATAACATTTATACCCCATTGAAAAAAATACTAAAGTCAATTATAATCAATGAGCCTCACTTATCGTCTCTATGAATAAAACAATAAGGCCTAAATACCCTATGGTTCATGAGGCTTAACATAATCTTTGATCGCTTCCCTTCTTTTCCAATAATGTACGATTTCGTCCCTAATTCATTGCTCTGTCAGTTGCATTAATAGGAAATGTGAAATATCCATTTTGTCCTTGAACACATCGGATTAGTGTCTTCCCTCCAAATTCCCTGCATCAGGTTGGAATGTCTCCTCATTTGTTGCATGTTCTATCGACATATCTTGCCTTTTCCCTTCTTTTTTCACTTCAATCTCAATCCCTTTCATTCTGTAAAGGAAAGTTTCATTAGAAAAGCAAACATTACTAAATACATTGGGTTTTCTTTCTTTTCTCTCGGTGCACCACGCTAACCTACGCCGTTTCCCTTATGGTAAGAAAAGCTAAGAAAATCCCTAATCGAGGTAGACCACGGCATGTAGAGGTTGAAGACGATGATGAGTCCACTGAAGATCAAGAAATCCTTGAGTCTACACCGCCGAAACTGGTGAATAAGGATGCCATTCATGCTGTTGGTTCTCGTTCGTGCGTCAACGCAGAAGAGGCAGCAGACCCCATCGAAACCCACCACTCCCAACCCTCAATCCACCATGTTGAAAGTGAGTTCGGTGGGCATGGCTGGCGAAATAGGTGAGGCTTCCTCTATTTAGGGGACTGAGGATAGATGGAATGACACGGAACCCAGGAGGTGGAGTGACTTGTTTGCATGGAATTAGGACCGGTCTAATGGATGTTCTCTACGGTACATACCGCTGATGGAGAGTGATGGAAAGCGAGTGGCACCTTTTTCCATGGAGGAGACTACTGGGGGTGTTGCAAAATGGCAAAATGCAATTATGATTGATTTATATTCATTTGGTGAAAGATAATGTATTCCTATTTAATTTTGCTACAAAGGATGCTCAATTGTGAATGGAGGACCGTATACATTCAGTCAAAGGCCATTGTTGTTGAAGAAATGGAAACCGACGACGAAGCTGGAGTTGAGTGAGCTACAGAGGATTCCAGTTTGGGTTCAATTTCCTCTCTTACCTTGGGAATTGTGGACTACAGATATATTGAGTCAGATAGGGAGCTTACTGGGAACTCCGTTGTTTTCGGACCAATGTACTGTGAAGCAGGAGAAATTGGGTTTTGGACGAATATTGGTTGAAATGCAGCTGGGTGGGTCCTACCCGGAGGAGGTGTTTTTGGAGAATGAGGTTGGACAACAGATTTTGCAGAAGGTTGTCTATGAATGTAAGCCGTTGTTTTGTTCAGTTTGTCATGGAGATGGTCATGTCGCGGTTCAGTGTCCAAATGTGGCAGGTAGGGTTAAACAGATATGGAAAGAAAAGAAAAAGGATATGGGTAATAGCTCTCAACCAGTAGAACAACAAGTAACTGGCCAGATGGTGATCAATGAGAGGAATCGTGGTGAGGACCAAGTGATGGTGGAGAGGACTAAAGGAGCCCACCAGGTGGCCACTGGGATTCAGAAAGGGGGTAAAAGTAATAGTTGTCAAGAGGTGCAGATGGATGACCATGCTCTTTGTAAGGCGAACATCCCATCTGGCAGCCTAATAAGAACTGGTACGTCTACAATGGGGCAAGTTCTAGCGGGACAGCCTTGTGGTGGTAGGGAGGTTGGGAAGAGCAGTAATCAGAATGGAGGTCGAAGAGCCAAACCCCCTAACAGGGGTTCATGTTATGCACATGGAACATAAGGGGTCTTAATGCCCCTAGCAATCAATCAGAGGTCAAAACGCTGATTGAGAAGCAAAGGTTAGTTGCTATGGGTATACTGGAGACTTGAGTTTGCAGTGAGAACAAGGAGAAAGTTGTGAAGGGTTTGAAGATGGATGGATGGCAGGTTGTGGATAATTATTGTGAGACGGCTTGTGGGAGAATATGGTTGCTACTTGATCCGCTCGTGCGCCAGATTCAGGTTTTATTAGTCATAGCTCAATTAATTCATTGCAAAATTGAAATTGAAAGACATGAGTTTTATTGGTCTATTGTTTATGGAGCTAGTGACGTGGTTGATAGAAGAGGTTTGTGGGAGGCTTTGTTAAATGTTGCATAGTGCATAAATGATGTCTGGCTTGTTCAAGGCGATTTCAATGCCATATTGAACAATCAAGAGAGAGTGGGAGGTGTTGTTGTTAATACACAGGTTTGTGAGGAATTTATAAATTGTTTGTTAGAATGTGGTCTTTTCTAGTTAAGGAGTTATGGATGCTATTACACATGGACAATTAACCAATTTGGGGAAGATAGGATTTGGCGGTGTCTAAATCGTTGTTTGGTGAACTTAAAATGGATGGATGGGGTTGAGAATACAGACTGTGTGGCCTTACCACTGGGGTATCAAATCATTTGCCACTGGTAGTGAACTTACGACATGTGCTACCAAATAGTCAGAGTTTATCCAGATTGTCCATAAGGCTTGGCAGAATGATATTCAAGGAAGTGAGAGAGTTTAGAGTTTGGAAGAAACTTATGTGTAATACCCCATTCGTTCCGATCAATTCATTGTAGCGTCCCGACCAAATTCCGACAAGTCCCTTAGTGGAACGTCATTCGACTTCGAGTGATCTTAGTTCAGTCCCAATTTGAACCTCAAATGGTTGAAGTGATGTTTGGGTGTTTGAAAGATGTTTGAGAATGTTTAAGGATGTTGTCCATAAAAGTTTGGGTGTCGTTAAGTCCCATGAGTGAAGGGATTTATGATTGGAAGTTAAGAACACGTTTGGAAACCGAAACTATACTAGGTATAACGATCTATAAAAATAGATCGCTTCAGCTTTTGGGACTGAGTCAAGAAAAGTACATAGATAAAATACTGAAAAGGTTCAGTATGGATGAAGCCAAGAAAGGGTTCTTGCCTATGTGTCATGGTCTTATTCTAAATAAGGCACAAAGTCCTTTGACTAAGGAGGATAGAGAATACATGAGCAAAATTCCATATGCGTCTGCTATTGGATCTATCATGTATGCTATGCTATGTACTAGGCCCGATGTCACTCAAGTACTAAGTATGACTAGTAGATTCCAACAAGATCCTAGAGAGGAGCATTGGAATGCAGTCAAAGCAATCCTCAAGTACTTACAAAGAACTAAATGATTCTTCTTAGTGTATAGCAATGAGGAAGAGCTCGTTATAACTGGATATAACAATGCTGCTTTCCAAACAGACCATGATGACTCAAGATCGCAATCAGGATTCGTGTTTTTTTTGAATGAAGGTGTTTTAAGCTGTAAAAGCTCAAAGCAAGAGACCGTAGCTGATTCTACAATAGAGTTTGAGTATATTGTTGTATCCGATGCTACAAAAGAGGTTGTTTGGATAAAGAATTTCATCACTAAATTAGGAGTTGTCTCCAACATCCTAGATCCAACAGATCTCTTCTGCGATAATAAAGGGCCATCACACAAGCTAAAGAGCTCCGGTCACACCAAAAATCCAAACACATACTCAGGAGAATTCACCTCATTCGAGAGATAGTCGAGACAGGAGATGTGAAGATATGCAAGATTCCAACCAATGACAATGTAGTTGATCCTCTCACTAAGGCGTTAGTGCAAGCCAATCATGACCGACATGTGAGGTCACTTAGACTTAGGATTATACCTGATTGGGCCTAATGCAACTGAGAGATTGTTAATTATGCTCTAGGGCCCAATAACATTGTAATCTATTTAATTAAATAAAATGAGGTATTATTTTATCTAGTTATTATTCTTGTGCATAGTTAACTTGATAAAATGTCCATGAATGGTAATTCTACTTAAGTTAAGTCAAATATGTGATTTGATAGTAGAACCTTAAGACTTGAAAGAATAACATTCTAAATTATCCCTAATCGATTGTTATCATGAGAGTGATAATAAACTAAGACTAGTATGTGCTCTGTAAGATGAT
>CAODLS010955398.1:0-14802 GCA_948243855.1 Flueggea neowawraea | reverse complement strand
ATGAGAGTTGATAAATCTCTCATTCATATGACTTTCATTAGTTTATTGGAAAATTCTTGGCTGGACTTAGTGCATATTCTACTCATGCACCATGAGCAATTTATAGTATTTAGCGATAACGTCAAATATTTTTTTCTGAATCTAAGTGTCAACTGTCAATCGACTTGATGCATCATGTACTAAGTCTAACCAAAAAATTTCCTAGTTTATTTTAACATTACCTATAATGAGTTACTCTCTCAGATTTCTTAAACTACTTTTTAAATTTCTTAATAAATTATTTTTTATTTATTTGTTGAACCACTATATATGGCATAAACATTTGAGATAATACTTAAATTCAAACTCAAATGACTCACAAAAAGAGAAAAGGATCAGGATTTAGTGACGATCAGTTGTTTATCAATATGACCTTGGTAAATCTCATTTTGATTTAATTGTATAACTATGGGTAATAGCAATAAACTTTTCCGAAATACTTCACAATAGTTAATGAAATGAGAAAATTAAAGAAACCTACTACCGAAAGGTGGAGCTAGGTGGGTCGGGCATGGTTGGCCGACTCCACCGACTATCCGCAAATCTCTAAGGTATCTCCGTCGGCTCTCCCTGCTCTGTTTCATCTCATGCCTCTTCATTTTAAGGTCGATCTCACCTTAATTAAATTTTGGCACCGCCATTGTTAATACCAATTTACAAAAAGAGAGAGAGAGAGAGAGAAGAATTTCATAAATAGTGAAACAACTTCAGTTGTAATTATTAGCATAGATGACAATTTAATGCAAGAAATTAAAACAAAGTGCTAAGAAGCTGTGTTGCACCCAAAAAAACTGATGATAATTGAGACAGGCCGAAGACAATGGTTTATTTGATATATGAACAAGACAAGACAAATATAACAAAATGTCAAAAAATAGGGCATTGCCATGATTGGAAGGAAGCATGCTATGAAGAAAGAAAGTGAAGTGCCAATTGTAAGTGAAAGAAAGAAAGAAAGAAAGCAAAGTCACCCACTAACGTATATTCTATGAAGATGACATATTGGGGTTTTGGTGGGTGCGTGGGTGAGTGCCTTTGTGGTCTTCGATTTTCTCGTGGTCTCCCCTACGTATAATGTTCGTGGGGTTGGGTCCGAACTTGATACGTGTTCAAATATAACGCTATTCCTTTCCCAACAACCCTGTTACTCTCTATTCTTCTCCTTACACCTCTCATTCGCTACAATCCGGCGAACCGAACTCTGAACTGTTTAAACTTGGTTCTTAAAATATTCTCAAGTATAAATTCAAATTTCACTTGAACTATATTTCATATATAAGGTTGACTCATTTAAAATTTGACGAGCTCAAATTTGAGTTGTTACAAATTTGTTTAAATTTTATATCAAATTTGACTGAAATTTGATTATTTTAAGTCCATTTTAATTTATCATGAATTCATTTATAGCTCATTTGACTAGGAGACAAATTAAATTCATTTAACAAGTAAATTTTTGAGTTGGCTATCTATAGAATTAAGACAAATTTTCTATATATGTGATTATTGTATGTGTGTGTGAGTGTACACATACAATGTTTATAAGCATAATATTGAGTTTGTTTATAAGCCTACAATCGAGGTCGCTCATGAGCCTCTCCACGGGCTTGCAAGTCAGAGTTTTAAACTATTAAAACTTGACTTATTTATATATCGAGTTTCAAGAATTGTTTGATCTTGACTTTTATTATATATTAATTCAAACACAAATGGGCTCTTATTGGACCAAGTGTTGAGCCGCTCATAAGCAAATTGGCTCATTTACACCTTAGTCTTTCCTTCTTTTTTCTAACAAAGTAGAGGTACTTAACTAATCTGTTGTTCATTCAATATAAACGTTGGTTTGAAGCGGATTTCACTTTTTAAAAGGGTAAATTTTGGATATCAAATCTATTTTTATTCCTTTTTTTTAAAAAAAAAAGAAAAATCTATTCTTAAAGTTAATTTTAGGGATGGATAAGTTTTTTTTATCAACAAAAATCTATTTTTTTATCACTGAGTATCTTAATAGCTGAAGTACTAATCGTTAGTAGTTTATTATCTCAGACGTGTGGACTGGTTAAGGCCAAGATAGTGCTATCATCGTCGACGGAGGCTGCATTGAAGTTGATAACCATTGGCATTTTATTTTGATAATGATTTGTGATTTAAGAGTTTAACACATGTTTTCAATGCAGGACGAAGAAGTTAAAAGCAATAATATTGGGGTCTAATATTAAGATCCAATATGCGGAGCAATGAGCTTCAAAAGTATGCATGACATCAATCCATTGATCCTGATTATAGGTCCTTGTTCCAACAAAAAAAATCCTAATTATAGGTCCTAAACAAATGCCACTTGTAATCATGGCAAGAATCACTTCATCACATTCACATTCCACAATGAAATGCGTGCTTAAAATGGGAAAAGGAGGAAATTTGTAAATGTAGCCAAGAAATACATGGGTTCTGGACATCTTTGAATGGATTTTAGTGAAATTATAATCAAGGATCTTATAACAACCATAGAGAATGGCTACATACATCTTACCATCATTTTTTGAGGTGAAGATTTATGATTTGTGAATGCTTTAGGATAAGATAAACAAGATCTATGAAGTAGGTTACTTAAAACATTTGTATCTATGTCAAATCCGATATGCTAATGCCACGTTTTTTGGTATATGGAATATACAACATTTCATGTTGTATAAACTATTCAAGTATATTGTAATTCTGAAAAAAATACTAATTGTTTTTTTTTTCTTTTTCACTGTACAATATACTAAATACAATCGATCTCTCATTCTCTTACAAACACACACTAGCACTAACGAGTTAAAGATATACTCCATTAATGTTTAAAAGAAAATGGTGCTAAATTATGACAATTGTTAACATTGATCACCACAAGACAATTAGTGCATGGAAATTTTAAGCACTCATAACAAAATATATTGGAGCTCAAATATGAACAGAAGGAAAGAAATGGGAAAGCATGTGGTCACGTCCTAGTGATTATCCATTTTCTAAGACTGATCAAGTCAAAAAGTTTGGGGATAGAATTCTAATCATTATTGTATCCATCTATTGCATGAAGACAGAAGTAAGACAGTCCCCCACTATATCACCCACGCCACCACCACCGCCAACCCTCACCACCAACACCACTAAACTAAATACCAAAACACACGTTCCTTTCTATCATCAATCTTCTTTTCTGTGAGACAGAAGCTACTAGAAACTGATCATCTTACTTTTTCACCTTTGCCAATGTCTATAAATAGGGTTACCAACTTCAGCATTGTATCTCAGCTAAGCATAATTGGTTTCTCATCTAGTGAGGAATATTACACAATATACACAGACAAAAATTACACAGAGAGAGAGAGAGAGAGAGAGAGAGAGTTCAATCTGTTATTAGACATCTGTAAGTTTGGAAATGGCATGTTCAAGAAGGATAGGTGCTGCGTTCTTGATCTTGCTCATTGTGGACATATCCCTTGCTGCTAGGCCCCCAAAAGCAGTTGGTAGGGGAGGTGGTGGCGGGGGTGGAGGAGGCAATGGAGGAGGAGGAGGTGGTGGTGGAACTTCAGGGCTTGGTTCGGGTTATGATTCAGGTCATGGGTCAGGTAGTGGCTCAGGATATGGTAGTGGATCAGGAGGTAGTGGTGGAGGTGGGGGTGGAGGCCGTGGAGGGGGTGGAGGCGGAGGTGGGAGTTCTGGATATGGGTCAGGTAGTGGCTACGGGTCAGGGTCAGGGTCAGGATCTGGTTCTGGCAGTTGGGTAGGAGGTGGTGGAGGTGGTGGTGGTGGCAAAGGAGGAGGTGGTGGTGGAGGCTCAGGAGGGAATGGCTCAGGTTCTGGGTCCGGTTATGGTAGTGGAAGCGGATCAGGATACGGAAGTGGTGGTGGTGGCAGAGGTGGTGGTGGAGGAGGAGGCGGAGGAGGTGGTGGTGGTGGAGGAAATGGTTCTGGTTATGGTTCAGGCTATGGCAGTGGGTCTGGCTATGGATCAGGACAAGGTGGAGGAGGAGATTACCCATGAACAAGAAGGTTATTACAATACCATAATATACCAGCATTCAATCTGTGAGATTTTGTAGGTTCGAATAAAACTGCAGAAGCTAGCTTCACTGCATAAATACATTCATATAGTGATAGCAAGCACTGCATTAATTTAAGCATGTTTGTGCATCTCCTACTATATCTTATTAATCATTTATGTTATCACTAATTATATTTTTGTCATGCATGAATAAAATTTCCATTATTGCTTTATTCCCAATTCTTATACTTTTTCTTCCATTTATGAGTCCATATCTTACAAAGGCTAAGAAAAATTAAGCAACAGGACATAATCCAAAAGTTTTAATTATATTTAACATTTAGTTATGAACAGATAAATTGACTTGATGAACCTTAAGGCTAAAAACAACTCCAGTATCATTAAATTCTAAAACCAACAAAAAGTTGAAAAGGGCTAACTTGAAAAGGGCTAACATCAATGATTCATTGCACAATTTCAATTTGCAGTAGTAATCTGTAAATCTGTATAATCTGAAGCAAGACATGAAAGACATGGTAATCGAGAAATTACAAATGTGTTAAGAGATGAATGAAGCTAATTCTACAATTTCGTCAAGTAAAACCCAACCCATCACTTTTTCCAGAAATAGAATTTGTACTCTTGAAGCTTTTTTCCTATATAGAAAGCCCTCTCTCGAAAAAAAAACTTCCGCGTCTTTTTGTTCCCTCCATCACAGTTTTTTAATATCATATTTCAGAGAATATGTGGACAAGTTTTGAGATTCCTAGATATATAAGGAAATTGACAAGTTACGGAAAAATTAGGCGACAAGAATATTGGAATTACTTGGAGGCTAATCCATCTGTTCCCCTTTTGAAGCATATGAAACCTTCTGTGATATCATGCTTTCAGCTGCGCGGATAGCTCTCTGCGATCCAGTGATTGTGACTTTCCTGTAAGAAGAAATGAAAACATTGTTGAAACATTTGTTAGGTCTCATCGAGTGAAATTCAACAGTAGCGGATTTTTTAGAATCATTTTGTATACCTATCGTTTGTTCCAGACAAGAAGTCGCCTCTCTCGGATATCTTTATCCTAGCACCGCTAACCTGCCATCACATATTTTTCCAGATTAGAGCATAATTAAAAATATTAATCATATCGATTATCAGTTTGTAGAAACCTGGCTGATTTCCATTATATTCCTTCCACCACGACCAACAACCAACCCAATATGTTCATCCGGCACTGCAATGGTCACCGAGTTGCTATGATCCACCTGAAAGAAATCATACTACCATTAGTTGTAATCAGAAAGAAATTTATCAACATGATTTCAACATGCAGAGAGGTTAATAGTACATATATTGTTGAATCAGCCAATAGCAACATCATTTATTAATTTGTGAAATTTTCTGTTGGAAACTTGGCCCTGTATAAAAACACATAAGCTACAAGGACTCGTAAAGAAGAGTTTCGATATCGATGAAAAGTGAAACACGTGTTGTCAAAAAAGACCTTGACGAAAATACATAAAAATATAAAAGACTGAAAGGAGATGTAAAATAATCCTTATAATTAGCTACCCAAAAACTTTTAAAGGTTTGTTCAGCCTAGTCTTGGACGTTGACCATGCTAATATTGACAGGACAATTTTCAGGAACTGAAAGAGAAACTCAACAATCAACATTGAATACTTTAAACTCAAAAAACTATACAATGATTTACAAAAAAAAATATACTAAGACCAGCAACAAACAAGTAACCATACAGAAGTATATTGATTTACCCTTTTAAGGACAGCTAGTAATAGATTTACCCTCTTAATAGAAAAATGAATTTTTTTATCAGAAACTATTATGATAAAGCAACAGTACATTTTTTTCAGAACAAAATGAGATTGCAGAAAATATGAGATGCACAATTAAATTTAAAGCATTTTAGAATAGGACGAACCTTGTTGTTCTGAAACTTTCCTCCAATCCCATTGGCTCCATAGTTCATTCCATTAATTGCTGGTTTTGCAAAAGTTGAAAGCACATATGCATATGGAACACCATGAAAACCAGATAAGACAACACTTAAAAATTTTAAGGTACAAAAACTTACAAAGAATAAAAAATGCAAATGAAAATTCACAGTAAAGAATCTAAAAGAGTGGTGACGGAAGCGACTATATAACATAAAATCAGGTTATGCAACATAATCTAGGTAATTTATACACCATATATCGGGGTTTTCCAAGGAAAAACACAAGTCTAAAGCACATTAAGGATCTAAAAACAACCACTAAATAACTACAACTATGTAACACAAAATCGAGCTCTGCAACATAACCTTGGTTTCCTGTAAACCATATTATCAGGGTTTCCCTTGGCAAAACAAAAGTCCAAAGCATATGGCCTCACTTGCTATTACATTGAGGGGGAAGACTGCTACATTGATTTATGTAGCACCGTATACATAATGATGATTTGCTAATTTTTAAAATATTCTTAACTTATTTCATTTCTATCATTTCACAGAAGAAAAGAATATTAACAAAATACCAGAATAAAAATAATACTGCCAAGTGACCCATACATGATCAACAAATTTTAATTTTTAAAAGACACTAAAATGACACTAAGTGATAAAGTTATTGATTTTTGCTTTTAGTCAAAATAAGATGGGCTTGCATAGCCTGCTTGTCTGATGACAGCCCAAGGAAGTATAAACAGGCTAATGCTCTTGATCTGTTTCTCCTTTGGAAAAATAATCCCCTAAATATCTATGGATAAATAATATAGCAAAATTCCTCAACTGAAAATGAAAAGGATGAGCACAAGAACCTATTGGTGTTTCAGCATACTAGATTTCTTAGTCAATGCTTTCTCCTTACATAAATAAAAGTCAATAAGCTGGGAGCAGACTGTCAATTTGCATGACAATGTAGAGATTTCAAGTTAGTTTAACTTAAGAGTTAAGACAATCAGGCCATAACAAAATTCTGCGTGCTGAAATTTTAATAAGTCTATCCTTAACACAAGCAACAAAAGCCCAAGCTCAAAACTTTAAACAAGCCCTCAGACATGATAACCCTGTGGTAAACCCATATAATCTTAAGATCTGGATTTCTTTCTCCAAACAAAAAGCAGTTAGGAAGAGCAAAATTTATTACATGGGCAAAGCAAAAGGGATGGCTCTTCACATAAAACAGCACCCTTAACCAAAAGCAGTCTGAAGCAACACAAAGAGTATATTTGAGTGATATGCCAAGGACAAGAAGCAAACCTGCATATGAAAATGGAGCCTGCATATTCTGTGAGTAATGAGGATCTTCAGTTAGTTTGGACAGTATCAATTCAATTGCATGCAACTGCTCTTCTAAAGTGCCCATCACTGTCACTAGCCTATCATTCAGACCATAAAAATTTTTATCCTGCGGAGATATCTTAATGCCAGCTTGAGACTTATCAATGAACGACCTGCAAAAGTTAACATTTGATCCTTTCAAATCTAAGTTTAAGGTTGCAAATACAATATCTGTAGCTGACCTTAGCAACAGTATATCTAAGTAATGACAGGTAAACCAATTACAATTTAAGAAGGGAAGTCGTTGGTCAATTGCAGTAATGTCACATATCTTCATAAAATCATGCTCATAAAATAGTGAACTAAGTGTTATACAAGATAGAAAAACGAAAATATACCAGCTAGGACTAACAATACATCTGAATAAGCACAGACGACAAAACAATAAAATTTCAGATTTTACTTTAGCAAACATTTAATTAAGCATCTTCATGCTATCACTCCTTGTTTTCAACTTAGCTCATACAACCCATTGTTGCTGACCCATTTAAATTCATTGCCTTCAATCTCACAAGTACAGTTTCATATATATATATTTTTTTCTTTTTAGTCGATCAACCAAGAGGAGAAATATCACCATTATATTCAAACTGTACAAACATGAAACTTTCTATACAGCAAAACACCCAAGACCACTCAATTTATAAAACTAAATTCAAACCAGCACAAGAACAATCCAAAATGTCAAAGCAAAAGAATTTCTTATCTGCTAAGAAATTCTTTCAACTTCAAGCAATACTCATTGAAAAACCAGTCAGTGTCTAGCAGTCCAAACGTGGAACACTCCCACACTTGCAGGAACAGAGAGGTGTAGTACAATCATAACTAAAGAAGCTTTGATCAGGCACATTAAAGTAGACTAGAGAGGTCCAATAACCAGTGGCACTGACAAGCGCCTCGCAGTAAGGTACCAATGTTAAGGTCTTATATAGCTCCACTGCTAGGATCCAAGTTCCTAATCCTAACTACTATCTACTCAAAACATTTCCATTTCATCCATTTGAGGGAATCTCATAGTAATTCACAAGACTTGGAACAGTAAAACAACCCTCCAATGATATGAACTAGCAAATAACAAACCTTAAAGCTGAGGAAGGATTCAACGAAGGCATGATTTCAGGGAACGAGATCATAAATCAACAAATTTCTACACCATCAGATAAGATCTGTGCAATTTGTTTCTACCAAACAAATGAAGTGCCAACAACCTTTATAGTTTTAAATAATTCATATTCAGAAAGTGGAATCCTAAACCTCTCAGAATTAACAAAGAAAAAGAAAACTACAACAAATAAAACTTAATAAATCTTCAAAAAACCAGCATGGTAGAATAATACTATAACTGTGTTAGTCTCATTCAACCCAACTTTTGTACAACAGATTAGCCATGTTTGCAACAGCTGTGAATGTCAAGCCGCAGAAAATCATTTATCTTCCATTTTTTTCAAGACAAAGCAAGATGTTTAAGCATATAAAGAAAGTGAACATACTTTATGATGGCCCCTCCCTTCCCAATTATGCTACCACAAGACATATTTGGAACAATGATTCTCACTTTCATTCTTGGTTCAGCATCATCTCCATCTTCACTATGAATCTGACCAACAAAACTTAGATTAATGAATCAGAAAAGTGATAGCATAAATTTCATTTACTAAGCCTATGTCACAGCAGTTACCTCATTAAGCAATTTAGCAAGAATAAGTTCCATAGCCTTGTATACATCATCAAACATTCCAGAGACCATAATAATCCTGTCAGAAGTCCCTGGAAAAAACTCATAATTGCGGGACAACTGAATTCTGGCTCCAGATTCTGCCTGGAACTCAGATATAGTAGCACCTCCTTTTCCAATCACAGAACCAGCTGCAGCATTTGACACTAGAAACCTAAGATACGTTGACTTCTCCATGGAATCTGACAGCAGGAGCAAGAATAAAAAACAATTAAATCCAAACACAATTACAGGACGAGCTCAAAATTGTACAAGCTAACTTGACACATTAATCAAGTAAGTAGCACAAGATTCCATATTACGAATCTAATAAAAGCATTTTCTATATATTTACACAATTCAATGCAAACTACTATGGTGATAATTTAAAATGTTTAGGGTTTCAATTCAATCTGAAATCTATTATTACACTTCGCAACATAAATAATCACACATCATAACATATTTCAACACTGCTCCACAGATAATGCGAGTAATAGAAAGTCAGCGACCGCATTAATCACATCCAATGACTCAAAGAGAAAATGTAAACGAAACAAATAAACAAACGCAGCTCTACAGCGAGAGAAAGTAGATCAGATCAGAAGAGACCTGAGGTCGGCGACTTTGGCGGCGGCGGAGATCTCTTCCGCTGCGCCTCCGGTGAAGAAACGTAAGACGACTCCGTGGATTCCATTGTTCAGTGTCTTCTCCTACTAGAGACAGAGAAAGAGTGTGTGAGGAGCGAAATTGAAGCGGCGAAAATGAGTTCAATCAATTTCCAGGCAATGCGTGTAGAGAGAGAGGTGGGCGAGAGTATTTACGCTGGCAAATTGCAAGGTTTTCCAGCAAACGTGGGGCGTGTGAGAGCTGAGCTGGTGGTGGTGGCGAGAGCGTTGCCTTCAAATTGCGACTATATTTTGTATTTGCAAATTTGCTTCCTTATCTCATAAACCAATTCAATCCAATGCTTATTTTGTTTGTTCTTGTTTTTTTCCCCCCTACCGCGCTGTTTGGCTGGGCAAAAAAAATATTTTGAATGATAATATTATTTTTTTCTAAAATTATATTTGTTAAAATGTTGTTTTATTAAAAAAATTTAATTTTATCATCATACTTCAATATGAAAATAATTAAAATATTTTTCCTAATATGCACATTGAGCTTTTTCCATTTCTTAAGCAAGTGACAAAATACGTGACCAACAAAAAAAAGCAAGTGAAAAAATTAACTATTGTGTATGTGGCACATTTTTATTTTGATGTTTTATTTTTTTTATATTTTTATATTTTCATACATTAATTAAAAATAATTATTAAGCACATATTGAATTATATTTTAAAATAATAGGTAAGCACTCGGTAAATAAAAGGTTAACATACGAAGTCATTATCTAATTATTGAAACAACTTATTAATATTTGAAAAACAATTTTGTTAGAAAAGTAGTCAACTCATGATGGATTAAATTAAACTAGATTTAGTGAATGTGCAAACCATAATCATGACCAATTCAATTGGCAAGCCCTAATAAGTTAACTTAAAAAAAAGCACCAATTTTTGTTACATATGACCCAAATATAAAAAATACAGTTACATGTGGCCTTGTTTCAAAATTTAAAACATAAATTTTAAAAACTCCAGTTCGCAACACGCACATCATAAATTACAGTTTCATAGTCTCAAATACAAAAAAATAGATCAATCCAAACAGAACATAAAATCAAACCAGATATCTCTCGATCTTGATCTCTCTTCTGTCACTTTCTCTCTCTTTCTATCTAACCTCAATTTCATCTATGTTTCCTTATTTTTTGGCTAAAAGAAGAACAATGATGCCCTTTATTCTAATTGCGAGAGTGCCAAGGAATTTTCAAATTTCCTAAACTAATGTAACTCAATCTAACTTCATTTCAAACTATTGTAAAACAAGTAAGGTTATTTGTTCCTTGCTAAACAATTCGCAAAACATAAATGATGAAGGTGATTTTATTGATGAACCAAAAATTACAGTACACAACTTGAAAAATAAGAACAAGGAAGGCTTAAGGGAAGGCTGAAAACATAGAGAAAAAAATGAGATAGAACACCATAAAAGGTGTGAAATGTAATGTAAAGTAAATGGGGTCTCTAATCTACTGCCAACAAGCCTTTATTGCCATTCATCCGAAAAGCTTGTTGCTCCAGCAAGAAAGTTTACTGCTGGTGGAACTCTTTCTTAAACCAACTTGGAGGAGAGACTCCCACCTCTAATAAACTTCAAAATATGATCTTCCTCCTTATCTAGATCGACATGGAACATGATGTGGAATATTCCTACATTAAGTCATCCAGGAAAATTGTTATTTCTCCCTCCTAGATAGGCTTTCCTCCAAAACAACAAAATTTCTACATTGGTGGCAATGTAATAACTCAACCAACTCAAGCATATCCCTCAGAGCCAAGACTCATTCCATTGGTTTCCCCTGGCTTGGGCTTGATTCTCGTGGCTTCTACAAGGCTTGGGCTTGACTCTTAGCTAATGGGCTTGACTCAGCCCATTGAGTCCGAGCAAATATTTTGTCATAAATAATTGTCCCTCACGTGTTTATGGTTTGGGAAAAACAATGAACATGGATAAAATCAATTTCTGCCAATCCCCTTAGGAAAAATTGATTGTCCTATTGCAAAAATCCTATAACAACCATGTTTTTCTGCAAAATTTCCAACATGATAAACTATTGCAATATGAAAATTTCAAAAAATTATGATGGCCTTGCAGTGCCAACCATTTCAATTTTCATTGCTCACAACATTCACCAATAAACACTTGTGGGAAAACATTCTGTTGATATCGGTAAATATGTTTGATTTTTCAATGATTGACTCACAGAGCTTAAAAATGTTGTTGCAGTGGAACCTCTTCCAAAGAAACAAAAAGTTTCCACCAAGCAATCTAAGGCTTCCACTTCCTCTAAAACTGAGAAAACCTCTCCCCTAGCTGAACTTTTGTTGCTTGTGAACTTGTTTGTTATTGGCCTTAAAAAGAAGAGAGGGATATACAAAAAGGAGGGGTAATTGTTGCCACATTTTATTTTCCCCCGGCTACTAGGAAGAATTCTTGTGGCCTTAATAATGTTCCCATTGTCAGAATGTAGACCATTTTTCCAGAAAAATAGTAACCAAGATTTTTTCTATGATTGTTTGCACACGGGGGAGGAGACTTTTTCCTTTGATTCTCAGTGGTTATGGTCTACTTTGAAAAATGTATGGTCCTCACTCGTGTTCTTGTTGTTTTGTAGGTAAAAAGTCCTAGAGGAATCATGAAACTGCAGTCCCCCCAGCTGGTTTCATAGTTCAACACCCAAACTTTAAAGGATTTTAAAGAGGAAGAAAAGATACGTTTTATGGAGGTATGAATCATTACAAAAAAACTTCAATTTAGTATAAAAGAACCTTGATTTTTTGTTTGATCGTTCAAACTTTGTCCCCCTACCCACCAGCTTGTTTTGGGTGGGAAATATTATTGTAATGATAATAAATTTTGTGAAATGAATAAGAAATGGAATGAAGCATATTTTCCTCTATTGCTTTCTCGTCTCTTTTTCCTTTCCTCTCTGTTGTGTGATTTGTAGAAATTCTACAGGTTGAATGAGCATGATCTGAGATTTTTTTTTCTTTGCAGCCAATAAGGTCTACCACTTGCAGATATGAACAAGTGAAAAATATGCATTTGGCTAAGATCCTTTTCACTGAAAGAAGAAGATTGCAGTGACTGTGAAGCATACTGCATTAATTTAGTTTTTTTAGAATTTAGTTTTCTTTTGTTTTGTTTATTGTTCTTGGGATTTATTCAAGGGTTTTACTATTAAGTTGCTGCCAATTTTTGTAACGGTGTGGCAGCTCCACCTCATTTCTATAGGTGCTAACCTAGATCTATCACAAAGGGAGGCTCAAATGGCCTGGGATATGGCCAATTTTCTCTGTCCACTTTATTTCCCAAAAGTTTCACCCTTGTAATAGGAACCCCACTTTTGTGAATTTTTCATTTATTAGCGGCCCCTTGAAGAAGCCAGCCAATTCTCTTAATTATTTGAATGATTACAACAACAATTTTTTCAGTAAATGAATTTTGATCATTGAATGTGGCTTTCGGCAACGTCTGTGTTGCTAAAGGATCATCTCGTGTGAATGGGAAGGTGCCATTCCATCTTCCCACAAGCTTCTTCCCCTTAGGCAGTAAACTCCCTGCAAGAACAAGAAACAAAACCCAATAAAAATAACTTTGAACAAATGAATTTACAAACTAGTTTTTGCTAAGAGGCTCTTCAAAAAAGGCTATATGTGGAGGTTTTGCAAGATCGGAATTCAAGTCGTCCAACTCTTTGCTCTATACTATGAATGGAGGACAACTAGAATACTCCCCTCCGAAAAAATTTCCTTCCACAGGAAAGACTGATCTTTGTCGTTCTCCTTTCTTCAACTGATTTTCTCTAAACTCATCAAAATATTTTTTGAATTTTTGACGGTACTCCTCAAGCATTTGTTTGGCCTGCAACTCAAAAGCCTTGTGGAGAGCCAGTAACATTTCTCTCACTTGGTTGTCCCCTGAGTCTTTAGGTTGGTGGTCTTCTTGATCATATTCCTTAAGACCACCCAATCCATTTGACCAGGCATTGCAGTGGCGGTCGTAGCAATGAAATTACTGAGGCGACAAGTACAAGTACTCCTGTAGCACACCCTGTCCTATCATATATTCGTATTATAATATGAAATTACAATAACAAACATATATTTATACATATCACCATATACAAATGTCCATACAAATTTTTTTATTCAAACATATAATCAAGTAAAACAAAAGTGTAGGTAGCACTTTATGTTTCCTCTCATAACTATATGTACAATGATAACAAAATACGGAGGAGAGAGAGTGTAGGACCCAACCATATTACTTGTGCTCCATATGTATGAATCAATCAATTTCACGCTTGATCAACTCCTAAAAACTGTATATGCTATAAACCTGAAAAACATTAGCGTTTTATATGCGTCGTTACTCAGTAAGAGAAACTATCATTAGTAAATCCACAACATATAACATACGTATCCAATATATATTATTCACACAACATACAACAGTGTGAGTGAATGCAATTCCAATTTACTTTGGAGCTTGACCAAAACACGATAAGTCTCAACCCGGGTCTATGGAGACATAGTCTTAGAACTATAAGCAAGCTGACGATCTGTGAACTGTAGAGACTTTAATTCTCAAATCATATACTTTATCTGTAGAGACATTTAGTCTCGAATCATTTGAACTATAAGCGACGTCACAAGTCATATCATGTACTATAAGAGAACTTAAGCATGTCGACCAAGTCCGCCTTTTAAGTCGATAATGCAAGTGACATATACTAATTCAATTTTTAATCAAACTATGCATATGAACGATATATGTAACTGTAAATCATAACATGTCTATATTTTGGCATAAAGACAAGCCAAGTCAATACACTGTGCACAATAAATATTGTCACATCCGATAAGATCAAATCATATTTTGAGCATTTAATTATAGCAGATTCTCACACAGTTCATGAATCATACACATGTCACTTGTAAACGATACCAGATATCTCATATATTTGCATATGTAGTAAGCAAATCATTCCACGTAATCATTTATTCACATATCAAGACAA
>CAODLS010954943.1:0-11977 GCA_948243855.1 Flueggea neowawraea | reverse complement strand
AATATCTCATCTAAGCATAAGGCATAGTCACATGTCAACCTTATATTGCTTAGCATGTTTCTTGATCTCAAGTAGATTGATATAACAAATGATATTGATAAACCTCTTTATCAATTCATTCGAGTATGCATACATTCCATCAATTTCACTCATCAAGTGGTCAAGATATGTCACTCTTCATAAGAGGAACAGATTCATCACTCACTCTATCACTCCTCTACATGATTCATGACATATCCAAGTATAGCCTTTATTGTTACCCTGTTACGAATAACGTTTGACTAAGTTAAAACATGTGATTCCTCATGTAGGAGTCGATAGTGAGTTTCAGTCAGAGGACTCAAACATCACCACTGCATGAAAGCTACTTTGTGACAACAATCCATGAAGTGCTTTTATATCGGGCCAGTCCAATACATGTTCCCCAACATGCATCTATGTTCTAAGTTGATAACTTATACCTATGATCAGTAAATTTAATTATCCACTTAGCAACATAATAATCTTAATTCATCATCATTCCTATGATAATGATCGATTAGGGACATTTAGAGTAGTATCCCTTTTATCTTTATGGTTTTACTATCAAGTTGCGCACTTAATGACCCAAGGAAGAATAAATTATTCATGAAATTTTATCTTCATAAAACATATAATATTTCATAGAAATGAAATGTCTCTTTATTAAATAATTTAATGATAATGTACATCAGTGATTGGACTAGGGCACAATTTTAATAGATAGGTTTTCTTGTTATACCTTAAAAAAAAGTGGTTGCTAGTGAGCCGTAGAAAACTAGAAGTATAGGCTTTCTAGTTTGTTACCTGCAAAAACTAGAGGCTTGGTTTGCCTGTTTTGTCCTAAAAACAAGTGGTTTCGGTTTTTTAGTAAAGCCCGCAAAAATTAGAGATTTGGTTTACTCGTTTTGTCCTTAAAACAATGTGTAACGGTTTGCTTGTTGATCCTAAAAAAACAAGTGTTGTAAACTGTTTCCCTCCACCCATAAGTGAGGAGATAGTGGATTCAAATTCTCTAGTGGATCTAAAGGAGTTGACGTAGGTCAATGAGGACCGAACCACTATAAATCAGATTTGTTCTCTCTTCCTTTATTATCTCTCTTATTTGTTTTGCACTTGCATTTGATTTATATTGTTTTATGTGAATTGGATTTTTGGTTTTTAAGTTGCTTCCACATTTAACTTTGATTATGATTTAAAAGAAATTTGTTGTTTGTTTTAGTTTGAAAAAGATTTTCAGCAAAGTGTTTAACTTGCTAAAAATCCAATTCACCCCCTTTTGGATTGTCATTCCTATTGGAACTGAATTTTCAATAATGTTAATGGAAGTTCCGAAATCCAACATAACCTTTTTAATCATAGTATTTCCTATCCTACATAACACATTAAACATACTTGGGTCTTGGCATTTTAGAGGCAACTTTCTCTGAACCACAACAGAGACATTCTCTCCCATATGCACCTTTTCAATTCCCGTCAATTTTCGCTTAGAAGTGTAGATTTCTTTAAGGAACTTTTCATAATGGGGAATATGTTTAATCGCATCTAGCAATAGAATGTTCATCTCTACCTTGCAAAATGTCTCCATGATTTCCTTTTCCTGTTCTTCTTTCTTCGACTTGGCAAACCGGCTAGGAAAAGGTGGTGTTATTTTGTACTTTGGTACTACTAGTTTCAGCTCACAAGGCTGTTTCCCTCAACTTTACTTGGTGCATCCTTTTCAATCTCCTCCTTAACATCCCTTCTAGACTGAAGGTGATCGATCCTTTAATTTCTTCCCACTCTTTAAAGTTACAACATTTACACTTTACTTTGGGTTCACCATATGTTGGGATGTTAGCTTTCCAAAAATTTGTAACTTTATACGGTTGAACGTAATTGCCATCTAATCAACTTGTTGTTCCAAATTCTAAATACTTTGCTGGAGCTTCAAAGTATTGGTCGCCAAAGACCTCACTACCTTCAAATGATATGTTGTATTCTGCATTTTGGTTTTGGGGTTGTCTTGGCACATATGGCTGTCTAGAATACCGAATATTTTTTGGGGACTGATTTACTTGTGAATCTCCATACCTGAGATTCGGGTGATCTCTCCAACCCAGATTCTAGGTGTTGCAAAATGGATTGTGATTCCTTTGCTGCTACCTAGAAAAATTTCCCATAGCATTTACTTGCTCCAAACTATCTTCTTGAAGCATATGACACATGTCTGTTGATGTTCGACCACTAAACAAATACCACAAGCTTTGGTAGATTCTTTTTATTAATTATAATATGTCTCACCAAAGTAGTTAAATCATCAAGATGCTTTTCTAGGGAATAAACATTAACCTCATTTACCCATTTTGAAGAATGGTCTGTTCGGACACCAAATTGTTGTGAAATTGAAGCCACGTTTGTCATCAAGTTTCTAGCAGCTTCTATTGACTTATCCATCAAAGCTCCATTATTGGCAGCATTAATCATATTTTTGTTACCAGGCAAAAGATCCTCATAAAAATACTGAATCAGTTATTGGTCACTGATTTGATGGTGTGTGCAACTTGCACAAAACTTCTTGAACCGCTCCTAGTACTCATGTAATGTCTCCCCATTGTACTGAGTTATTCCACAGATCTCCTTTTGGATACTAGCTGCTCTAGAGGCTGGGATAAAATTTCAAGGAAATTTCTCTTCATATGATTCCATGTATTAATACTACCTAGAGGTAAGTAGTAAAACCAGTCTTGTGCATCATCTTTTAGAGAAAAACAAAATTCCCTTAACTTTATTTGATCCTTTATAACCCTATTTGGTTTCATCCCAGTGCATACAAAAACATGAAACTCTTTCAAATGCTTATGTGGGTCTTCTATTTTTTGCTACTTTCTGAGATGTTTGGCCGTTATCTCAATCTTAGATTTGTATTGTAAATGTTTTTGTTACGAAGAACGAGTGGCGTACAAAAACTAGAAAAACTCCCCGACAACAGTGCCAAAATGTGGTGATGATATCGCCTGCAACCAAATTAATACCACACTTAACACACTAAAACGAAGTTACTATTGAGTATGGGTCAATCCAACGAAGAGCTTTGTAGATATCAATGCACGCAAACAGAAACAGTAACAAATGGGGGAGGAGGGGGTGTTTGTAATTGAGTAAAATTATTTTTAATGAAAGCATTAACTTGGAAAGAACAAAAATCAACAAAGTAAACTCAATGAAAGAGATCATTGGGCTTCTACAACTGTTACCATTGGAATTTCAGTTGATCATCGGCATGAAAAGTATTCAGTTAATTATTCAAATATTCATTCGGTAACTAATTTACCTGCCTTTCCTTATGATTAACTAACCAAAATCATGTATTATAGTTAATACTTATTACCTAACAACCTGGATGCGATCTCAAATTTAATCAGACAATAGTAGTAAGAACAAGAAAGACAACGAAGCAGAACAATGCACGTCCAATGCAACATTTCATTCAGTCGAATGATTCTCCTAAGAATTATGGTTCTAAATTCTCCTAAGAATTATGGTTCTAACATAGTAACAATAATTCCTAGTTGTCATTTTAGTCAAATGAACCACACAATTACGAATGTAGTATTCAATATAACTATAGACTGTAACAATTAATAAACTAATTGCTCACCTTAGTAATCAATTGATACAATCATAGCATTGCAACAACGAAACATTCAATACTTGAATAAATCAATAGAAATGAATGAAAACTAGAAACCTCACAACTTTATTCCAATGATTGAAGGTCACCTCCAACCAAAAAACAAGAAATTAGCCACAAAAGGTCATTACAAAAAGCAAGAAATTGTTGTTTGTTCAGTGTTATGTTTTTTGTTTTTCTTTAAGAAAATAAGATATCTAAGAGAGGAGGAGAAGAAGCAAACCACTACTCTAACTCCATTTTTTAGTAAAATAAAATGTGACAAATAAAAGAGACCCAGTGGGTTTATGTTTGCTGCCCTCCTTCGAAGTTCCGGCTAACTGTCTGTTTTCAATTTCAAAATATGAATTGAATTATCCCTTAAGGCTAGGAATAAAATCAGGTTTGTATTTGGCCTTTTTGTGTAAAAATCTAATCTTGGTGTGTAAAAATCCAATCTTGGTTTCAACTCTAATTTAATCTTCTGCCCTTCCTCCAGCTTTACACATTCTTTTATCTGAATCCTAAAATTGTGATTTTTGTCCAAATTTGCCATTGAAAATACTTCAGCTTATATTCTGCAAAAATTCAAAGAAAATCTTAGATTTAAGGACAAAAATTATCTATGTGAAAGAAATTGAGCAAGAAATAAGAAGAAAATAATAACATGTCACCAAACCACTATAAATCATGTTTGCATTCTTCTTCCCTTTACTCATTTCAATTATTTTGATTATACACAATCACACGCTTTCACTGAAAGTATCCGCATAACGAATATAACAAATATAATATAAAAACAATTAATGAAAAATTAAATAGATGGATTGAGATCCTACCTTGATATGCACAATGGAAGAACAAGAGCAAATGCATATGAAACAACCTGTTCCTGGTACCACAAACCACGGACGTATTAGCATAAAAAATGAGGCATGTATCTGTGACCTAAGAGCCACAGAGTGATCTCTATGCAAGATGTGCTTTGCGGAAGAACGAAGTCTTCCACATTAGCTTACAAAGGCCAACAGCTAGGGAGAGATGGGAGGAGAGTCTTTTGTATGTTATGCAACATTAGTTAATTAGGGTTTCTTTAGGTTAGTATTTATACTGACTGATTAGGGTTTCTTCCTGACTAATTAGGAAGTCTCTCTCCTTGCTAATTAAAACTGCTTCCTAATTAAGATTCCAATTGATTAGGAAGTCTTTCTCCCAAACTAATTAGGAACCAAAACCAAAACCCTAACTGAACTGGTTATATCAAACCAATTGACAACCACCCTAATTAATAAATATTAATTCGGGTTTGGGTTCAACCCATGACCCAGCATGGGCAGACCCATTTTTTCAACATCTCCCACTCGCACATGACGGGACACTATCCATCATGGCACCTGATTGAATCATATTAATCATACTTGAGATCCATTCTATCTTACAGCAAATAAGCCACGCGACCGGCATACAACGAGAGCTTTACAATGTTGTACACGTGTTAGGGATATACAATAGTTCTCTGTATTGTTTCTTACATTGAATGCTTACGTAAAAACACTTGTCTCCTTATTTGAATATTCCATTACCTTAGTCCACTTTCTACAATCACACTTTCAGACTATATGATCTCATGGAAGTATAATTTGCATTCACTATTATGTTTCCACATAGGAACTATAATAAGGGCCCTAGTGAACCACGAACTTTGTGAATGTGTTCAGAAAGTAGTCTTTCTCTCTTACACGATATGATCCATCATGAACTTTTGTGCTTATCTAGCTTGCCCCATCCAGTCGAATCATGGATGACTCTTCAGTAATGTACTAAGGCAAGAACACTAACTCATACTTCACATATGTGTTAAGAGTTATGAAGGTAGATACTGCATATAACCTTTTGTTCACTGTGGGTTTTCACACTAGAGAAACTAAGATCATCTTATATAATAAGATTTCTCATCCTCATGGTCAAAAATTTGCACATATGGTAAGAACATATGTCATGGTGTTTTCTCCTTCCTTGAAGGAGCACATGTTTCTAAATACTAAATTAACACTATGTTGAGGCTTTGGTCAGAGTGCACCCAAACATTCTACCTTAGTCCACATATCTTAAGAACTACCTCTATCTTTAAAACAGAACTATGCCATGCCAACATAGGCAATCTTAGCATTCAATTACTTAGCAATCAAACATGAAACTCTCATTCATGGCGTATCTTACGAATTAATACGACTTCATCTTTTAACTATTACAAGGCGGCATTCATGATTATGAATATTGCTCTCGAAAATACATTTATGTTCAAAATCTAACTCATCTTAGCATTTAACAAACAAATAATTAAGCCCAAGGTAAACACCCGTGTGAGTGGGCTACTTCTCCATCCAATATGCTCTTGTCACTAAGACTGTAAATGTTTTACTCAAAACATTCACACTTATGTATTACTCAATGTGTTAACAAATTACACATATCACATGTCATGCTAATATCAATAAGTCATCTCCTCTGATAGGTTTCTATAAGCGGATCTAGATCTTGCGTGGTCTTCTTGAACTCTAAGTTCATTATTTCCTTATGATATTATATCATCTTCTGAATTGATACTTAATGTCGATTTGCTTAATCCACTATGGATTTCTCGGTCCTTAGCAATCGACCATCGATGGTCACCATAGACTATTAATGATTATCTTGAGGTAATTAGGTTTGAGTGGCATTCAAACCATTCTTTCAAACCCTCATCATGCACTGCATCTTGGCTAAGGTGTATGCATGGCTTCACACGGTAGTTATTACTACTCATGCACTATTACTGCTATGTTACTAAATGGTAGCATAGCGAAGAAAGAATTCACAACTATATGTAGAGCTTACACATGTCTACATCATATGGCCAATTAGCAACTGTGTGTCTACTTGATTTGTAGATCCTTTCTTTGACTACGCAATGCACAAACTATAGTGCATTTCAAATATCTCACTCACTGCTTCATAACACTCTTCTCTTAGGTTTAATCAATATCTATTAGCTAACTTATAGTATAACAGAACATAGGTCTTGCATGCAATAAGCCATATACTTATTCAACAAGTCATAGACTCGTAGTCATCTTGTAGATATTAAGATGTTCTTTTGACTGCTAATTTATGTAGGGAACGTTTCTTAGACGTTTTCCCTTTCTTACATCATATGTGGGTACATATACTCATTAAGAAGCTAATTCTTAAACTCATGATTTCTATAGGTTCACAACGCTTATGTGATTAAGATCTTATTGATACATCTCTTTTGGAGAGAGACAATAACGTACTTGAATAATCCTTGAAATCTTATTTCAAAGGACGATCCATATACATTGTCTTAAGGTTGGATCACAATCAATCCTTAATGTCATTCATCTATGCTAGATTGATTCTAGCTTTAATTGTGTGGCTCAAACACAAAAGTAGAATGGCAAGACTCACCTCTAGAGTACTTGGTATTATCCAAAAGAATTTAAATATACCAATTCCTTGAAGATTCACCAAGGCTAAACAACTTTATGTTTGTTGCCATTCTTGATGAAACATGTGGGTTGAACCATGTAGGTTTCTTCACCTAAGCCTTGAAGTTTATCAAGTGGAGGCAAATCTTATGACAATACAAGAAAGTCTACTCAAGATCTATTTCTCATTGCACAAACCCCTTCGCGACTATCAATACTCATCATCAACATTTCGCTTAGTATTCTATCCATATATTCCTAATAGGTTCTCACCTTTTGGGTAAATTAGCCAATACTCAACTTTGGTTCAATCTTACAAATGCCATTCACATTTCCATAATCTTAGTCCATCACACTCTGACTAGAATGATAGAACTTTTAAAGTTCACCCTTGACTGATGGGGTTGTTAAAGAATCATGATAAATTCATTTATTTCCAAATGTTGTTGTGAGCCAAGAACTCCCATAAGAATTGAATTCCTTATTCTCACAAGAACTAGGAATCCTTTTCCCACTAAAGTCAGGATCAGGAACATCCACACTAGTCTGAGGTAGATGAGATAGATGGTTATGACCCAAGTATATAGGTGGCCATGATTTTCAATCATGACCTTATACTAAATGGCCAAAACCTTCTTTTCTCATCATCTTTCCTCATAACTTTAGAGTTTCTCCCACTTAGATGGAATGATCCTGAAGGGTATAATTCCCAAAATCTCATTGTAAAAGAGAAAAATGTATTCACTTTATCCTAGCGTAGGAATATACATATAATATGTCTTCCTATCCTCCGTTACTACGGCATAACTCATTATCCTATGAGGCAAAAATATGTCACTCTAGACGCAATGAGGACCAAGGTTTCGTGGACATAGGCAATACATTTCATGGTAGTAAGTGGTTATGTCAAGCCTATGACGAAACCACATGTCACAAAATGTATAAAAGTAACA
This sequence comes from Flueggea neowawraea, assembly GCA_948243855.1. Classification (NCBI taxonomy): domain Eukaryota; kingdom Viridiplantae; phylum Streptophyta; class Magnoliopsida; order Malpighiales; family Phyllanthaceae; genus Flueggea; species Flueggea neowawraea. The sequence continues at coordinate 3,866 of CAODLS010954943.1, read as the reverse complement.
GTTTACGAGGGCACATGGTTAAGAACATGATGGCTTTAGCCATCTCGCATCTAACCATACCAAGAAGATCAACTTCTCTTCTCTACCACATGCTTGTTGTAGAGGTTTGGGAGTTAACAACTCATGTTCATTTCTCTTTTTAATCACAATATACTCGAATTTCAATCAAAGATATTCACGACATTGGTCGGTCCTCAAGTCTTTGATCAACTCTTAACTTGATGTACAAGTCATAAAAAGTAATCGAATACCCCTCATTTATGAGAAATCCAGAATGGGATGTGATTGTGCCTACGAAAATCATATGTAAAGTGATGAAGATATAGGCCCAATGCCTAGCCCTCATATTCATCATTCAACCACTATAGCCAAAATGGACTGCAATGGAAATTTGGCTTCACGTTTGATTTTGTGAGTAGTGTATCATCTTCAATATTGCACATAGTCAATTAATTTAACTTTGCATAAGTTTCCTAACACTTTCACCTTAGCTAATCAAACTATACAACTTTAGCTAATGTGGTTCGAGTTGCATGCAATGACTTCACATTATCTCTCAAGATCATGTGAAGTAGCAAAGATGAAAACTAGATTCCCCAAATAGCTAGGAGTCTTGTCCACAACTATGAAACCATCTCAAAATTTTAGTAGTCCATACTCAAACATAATCATAACTACGTTGTTATCTTTATGCAAGACTAATTTGCACATAACTTAGTTGAAAGACAAATTGAAGTCAAGCTTCAATGGAATGCTGATAGAAACTAGTGTAGAAGAATGCTACGACCTTTGCAAAAGACTAATTTGCCAATATCAAGTCCTAATTACTCCCACTTTTCAGGACATTCCTAAATATTCATATAGTTCATGTTATAACTTTTTTGAAATCTATGAAGGTCATTAAATCCTTCATTAGTGATTCCATTCATTTGAACTAACCATCTACAAAAGATAAAGTTTAAATTAAGAATATAGAACAAGATACACACTTCAGTTGCGTAAGGTCCAACAATGTATCTTCAAAGGTGCAATCCTTTGGTAGTCAAAACATTTTTCTTAATGAAACATTTCTGTTGTTTATGTTCTAGAATTTCACATAGTTTCCGTCTAGTCTTTCAAATTTTAAAAACTTCGAGTTCTTAAGTTCATTTTTTTGTCTTCATCTTGGAAGTGTCTATAGTCTTCTTTGGAAGCATATCCAATACAATTAAACATTTCCATAAGCCTATTTGTGTTGAACTAATTACTACTAAGTTGTCTAATCAAGGTTGAAAAATCACATTATCAAAATTCTTCTCGTTCTCACACATGAAATAGATGTGGGTTGGGTGCAATTCAATATGCTCCTAATTGCTTTACAAGGAATCGATAAAAACTTTGGACATTGTGTACCATTGTTAACTCATTATTTATGGCACTAAGCTTAGAAATTGTATAGGCTTTAAGTCTTTCGATCAAGAAGCTTTAAGTATCAATTTCGGTGGTCAAAGACCGCGATCTTAAGATCCATTAGATTTGATACTTGCGCAAATGCTTTGCGAATACATCATTCGTCATACTAAAGACAAATGATATTATAAGTGGGATCCTCATATTTCAAATCACATAGACTTCTCGGTCCAAAATTATGATGAGTATTTATCACCTTCTCGAATTTGGCTATGACCAAAATTCAAGGTGTTAAGAGCTCCTAGCTCTTTTCGCATATTTCGGAGTAAACATTCCAATAATTTGATTGTTGTAACGTGATCTTAACATCTTCGTCTAGCTCGGACATCAATCATCTTTTGGAAGCAGTTATAATTAGTGCACAACTAAGACAATAATAAAGCACACATATATATAGTTGCATGTAAAACAAGGAAATGTAGCACTACACTTGATTTACTATCCACTAAATTAATCTAATCAAGTCCCTTATTAAGCTCCGAATCGAACAATAAACAATATACTTATGTGACCATCTCCATATAATAATTAACTAATTTAAAGTTAATTCATGGATAGTAAATTCTCCAAGATTGTTTGGTTCATTTTAAAGTCACTATGACCAAGGCCAATCCATGTTGGTCATTATAATTATTAAGTCACTCATCTTAATTATTAGGCCATAAATTAACAAATAATATTGCAGCTAATAAGCATAGTTAAATGCCTAAAGCAAATAAACATAACACATTATTTATCAAGCCAACATGTAATCCAAACAATCAACTACTTCGTTAATGTTAAGTCAACAAAGAACAATTTACCTTACAAAGAGGTAATGCTAGATAACTAGGGTACTCATGCCTCAACGACCAATTATACACATATTGGAACCTTGTCCAGTATTCAAGATTGGATTCCTGGGTTAATCACCTTAGCTCATTAGGAATTCCAACATATAAACGATCATCCCAAGAATAAAACATCACACGTTGTGATACTTTCTCAAGGTTATGAGACAAGTAGAACATATCTTAAGTCCCTTCACACTCTGAATTCACTAGGAAAAAGTATTGTTCCAATCATGTCTCCATAAAACTTTAGTGTGATCCACCAACTTGATTATTCGGATGAAGATAATGAATCTTCATCATCACATGCAACTCATGCTATTTATTTTCCTTAAGACCACCATCTCTAATACACCTAGTATTGTTCATTTTAATGACGTGTTAAACAAATCGACAACACCATATCGCACTTCGGGATTCTTGCGAAAAATCTCATTTCCGCATTTTGTTTTGGTGAATTATGGCTTTATCCCATTCAATCTTTATTCTCGATGAAAACTCAACCATCCCGAACCTTGTAGAGATTACAAGTAAACTAGGTAATAAAATTATATGTATTAACCATTATCAAAAAATTAATCTCGATTTAACAAATGGGAACCATAATTTCACGTTTATAAGTTAAAATATCCAAAAAAAAGTTTAGAAATTTTCTTTGGGCAGAAAATACAATTTTACACAATTTTTAAATAATTTTTATTGTCCAAAAATTCACAACAAATATTTTTGGAACTCAAAAAATTATGAAAAATATTTTAGAAAATATAGAAAATTGTAAAATTCCTGTTGCACAAAAATCGAAAAAATTTGGTGTTCAGAACAGTCAGCACGGGCCACCATGTGCCAACTAGAAGGGTAGCTATGCGCACCACACTCCTGCACTTGCTTTGCGCTCTCTGTTACCACATGTCAGATCCTGGTGTGTATACGTGTCATCAACTGGCACGTGTCATGATCCTATTAGCCCACATCATGATTACGTGGCAGCATGATTAGAAGTGGCATATGCCACGTGGCAATGGGGTGGCTGACATATGGCATGTACTACCACGTGGCACCTCATTGTTGGTTGATGGTTGCTGATGTGTCACCTAGTCAGCACTTGCCATGTGTCACCATGTGGGATGCCATGTGTCTACAGAGTCCACATGTCATACCCTAATGGTGCTCATCTGACATGTCGTCTAATCAGCTTATGCCACATGGCGTTCACTGGGTTGCTACGTGGCACCAAAGGCCACATGGCATCGTATAGTTGGTTCTTGTGTGTCACACATGGCACACATGTTAGGTCAACTCTTTCAATTGACTTGACAAGTCGCTCGCTTTGATTGGTTTGACTTTTTGTGTGAGCAAATCAAATTGTGCCACATCAGTCCTAACACATAACACAATCAACAGAACCATGCGCCGTCAACCCTTTTCTCATTCGAATCCAGTATTGGCGCTTGTAGCAGACACGCAGCCTTCTGGTGAGATTTCGGTGACCATCTTCGGTCAGTTTATATTTTTTAGGGTCCTGAATTCATTGGTGGGGTCAAAATCACAAAATTTTGACTTTTTATCTAGTCTCTTCGGATAGTCGAT
>CAODLS010954753.1:0-20023 GCA_948243855.1 Flueggea neowawraea | reverse complement strand
TAGTCCACAATATTCTGTCTGTTCTGATTCCATTATCTTATCCTACGATATGTGTATATTTATTTTTTATATAAATACATTATCTGATTGTTTGTTATCTGCTCTGAATGCAAAAGCTTTCGAAATGAATTTTTGAAATTAGTACATATATGTATACGAGTGTATACTAAAGGTATACAATTAGATATGTGCATGTGGTATTTTCTGAAATATTTTCAAAATGATTTATGTGATGCACGTATGAAGCAATCTAGAGTATCGCCCCTCATTGAGATTTATCTCACACCTCTCCCCTAATATTTTCCAGGTTACTCAGTATTTAGTCATCTGATCTTCAGCGCTCAATGAGGCATCTGATTCGGCAGTGAGTGCCTTTTGTTCGGGCCCAGTCTGTATGCATGTTAGTAGCTCTACATCGGGTTTCTGTGGGTTATAGATGTATCTGAATACTTTTTTTATTTTGGTTTATGATATTTATTTACAAATATTTTCTTATATATTGATTTATATTTATGTTTAATTATTTTGAAATTATTTTTTTATAAATGAAAAATCTTTTATTTATGTTTATTTAATTGAAGTTTGGTATTATGAATTTGGGTATAAGTTCTGTACTCTGAGGCTTGTGCGAGATGGGTCGGGCTTCCATATACCGTTCATTTTGTATGCCGATCATGGTTCGTTTTTGGGTCATGTCAGTCTGCTCATATGCACTTCTTTCATGGATGTTCATGGATGTTTTGTGCACATCATCATCAAAACTAAACTCAACAGCAAGAAATCAAACTTCACCTCCTTTTGTTCTTCTTATCACTGGCATCAACACCACGCACAACCTTCACTGTCCGACGTGTCTCACTTTGGAGGCAAACGCGTCGTTGGAGAGGAAAATCGATGCACCGTTAAAGAAGGCCTAACGCTTCAGTCACCAGAAGGAGACGTATCGACAATGAGGAAGCTGTGTGCCGTCGTTTGTCCCCGATCCAAGGAAATGCCAGGCGCCACCTAGGACTCCAAGGTTTGAGATCTTTTGTTGCTTCATTTTCACTTTTTTTTTTTCCCTTGTAATTGTGATTGATATCATGCCTTTTATATGTAGCAACTTCATTTTTGAAAGTGCTAGATCATTATAGCTCAATTGCAAATTTTGGAACCTCTTACCTTAGAGAAGAAATTTCGTGACTGGATGTACGAAACAAAAATTCTCTTAGGATTGTTTTTGACTTTTGTTTTTCTTCAAGTAACATGCTTTGTTGAGTTGGCATGTACAAAGAGCATATTAAAGAATTAGGTAACAAATCTTCCTTTAGAATTGACCAATTATAGCTTCTGGGCTTAATATTGACTGGATATGAACTTGTTGAACTGTGGCCTTCATTGCTTTGTTTTTTTGAAAATAAAGAGTTAGGCTCAATTACAGTTGAAATGCTGCCTGAATTTTATAGAAATATTGATTTCCTTCTGTCTATTCAGTGAGAAATTCGGTTGTAAATCTGGCTCTTAACTCCATTTTTGTGTCTTGAAATTCAAGAACAATAAGGTCATGCGAGTTTTTATCAACCACGACTAAGAAATCTTTGATGGATTCGACAACCACAAATTCAAAGAAAATCAGGTAAAGAATTTCTCCCTACTAATTTTCCATGTTTATTGTGCCTGAACCTTGAGAAAATCAGGGGACAAAACCAAAACAAAGGGAACTGCTAGAAAATTTTATTTTCATTTCTGCCAGTAAATCATGTTTAGAGAAGAAAGCTCGTGAAGAAATTCGCAAGACAAAAAATCTCAAATATTTGCATTGTTTTCATTCTCTAATCTTGGTTTCCCTTGTTCCCTTTTGAAAATCTCAGTGGCTACAAAGCATATTGAGAAAAAAATCATGGCACCTGACTTGTGTTTTTGTTGTTTTACAGATGAAAAGTCATAGAGGCATCAAAAAATTGCAGTTTCCCTGCTAATTTCATAGTTTCTCACAAAAGGATTGGAAGCCTTGGACTTTAATAGCTCAACACCTAAGACTTCAAGAATTCCAAAGATGAAGAGAAAGACTCATTGTAGAAGCATGAATCATTAAAGGATTTTTCAATTTAGTGTTGGAAAACTGTAATTTTTAATCTTTTAAGCCTTTGTCCCTTGTACACAAATTGGTGTTGGTTGAAAACTAAATTGTATGACACTGAATTTTTTGAAATCAATGAGAAATGGCTGTTGGAATTCGTGGCTCAAATATGACATTCATGGCAGCGAATATAACAATAATTTAATGCCTTGAATTCCCCTAAGGACCCATGCATAACATATATAATTAAGGTTGAATGATTTACCTTTCACCAAGGTTTGATCGATCGGTTGTATTAAACGTTGATGTGCATGGGTCCTTGGGGGAATTCAAGGCATTAAATTTTTGTTATATCCGCTACCATGAATGTACATGAATGTCATATTTGAGCCGCAAATTCCAACAGTAGTATCAGAGATAACTTTTTACAGTCTGATGTATAGTCCTTTTGTCACCCGATATCTCATTTAAGCATAAGACATGGTCACATGTAACTAACAAACTGGTGATAGACATGATTGATGGAAATTGATGATATTTTCTCTTTAATTGTGATCATAGTTGTCACGACCTAAAATCGGGTCGAGACCGGCGTACGAGGCGAACAGTCTATGAGAGCTTGACCTATCTCGCACAAGCCTCAAAGATCAGAACATACTACCCAAATATTTAATTATCAAAATATTCATTAAAACATTTAATTATAAAAAACAAACGAGATATAAAATAAGTTTATATGAAATCAAATATACATATATCTAAATAGATATGTCAAAATAACATCAGTTTAAACATATCAAAAGCCAAAGTGGCAATCCCGTAACCCAACAGCATACCGGTACGAAGCTCTAACAATACAAAAAAAGAGCCCGGACAAAAAGGGCATCACTAACCAATAGACGCCTCACTGGTAATCAAAAATGCAGAATGATTGCCAAAACCAAAATCTCTGAACCTAAGATACATGCATCAACATAAACAAAAAATAAAAGCGGTCAGGGTCTAGTGAGGAATAACACTCCAGACCACCTCATACATGCCTCACAAAGAATATTTTGAAAATAGTTTAAAAACTACCACATGCAATATAGGTAGACATATACACACACACACACTAATACGTAGTATCGTTCGAAAATCATTTGCCAAAACGTTCGTAAATAAAGCAAACAGCAAGCACGAAAAATATATCGAATACAGTTTCAGAGTCAAAACATATATCATAAATATGGGACCATGTCAAATGTGTGCATCTGACACTATAACATATGTGATGTGGACTCCACCACTAATCACTAACACATCATATGTTGGATCAAAACATATGGCTACCGGCATCCCTGGTAGCTAGGATTTCTCAAATTATTGATATACCAAAGGCTACTACTACCCGTAGCATGAGTGCCCCATATCAGAAAACCAAATCATGTTATACTATTTCATAGTATAAAATCATAGCATGCGTTTAGCATCAAAATTCATAAAACAATGTATAATACATATATATCAGTTTCAAAACACAATACTGATTATTAAATACATAACCAATTTATTCATTAGCCAATCCTCAGAGTAGTCCATATTCAAAATAGTGTGTTCAACATAACAAAAATAATAGTAGTTTCAAGACACAACTTATGTGTCTGAAGTCGCTATTCACTCATCTAGATATCCAAGCGCACACGTCAGTCAAGCCCCACTCGTCGGTGGCTGGTCTCACTGACAGAAACAAGAAGTTGAACAAACAAATATATATCGTAGACAAATCGAAATGTGGTACTGTAACTGTACCAAATGCTATGCAATGCAAATACAAACTCAAACCATCAAAAGATCCTAAAAAATATATATCGAATGATATTCTATCATTCTTAATCTAAAATTCAAAATCTACGTAAAATTATAGTTTGGTCCTCGACCAATGTAAAATCATGTTTTAGTCCCCCGAGACTTGGCAAATTATGACTTAGTCCTTAAAATTTTTATAATTTATAACTAAGTCCTCCAAGTAATTTAAATTTATATTTAAATCCTCCAAATTCCTAAATTTACAAAATTAGTTTTAATTTCTCAAAAATTACAAATTTGTGCAAAGTTCCTAAAATTTACAAATATAGATTCTACTTTTTAAAATTACAATTCTAACCCAACTTGTAAAACATCAAGTTCAGTCTCTAAATAAAGTTCTAGAATTATGGACAATATTAGTTTGGTCCTTTTTATTTTAAACAACATCAAATGGTTCTCAAAACTAAATCCGTATTTTCCCTCCATTTCCTGTCGAACCAAACTTGTTTATTTTTCCTCCACACACCCAGAAATCTATGAAATCATATCTAACCCATTCCAGAAAGGCACTCAACAGTCCCAAACATTCGGATTTAACCAACGACATAACACCAAGTCTAAAACACCACCTTCAGTTACTCCCATTGTTTCCCACCTCTATCTCCATAAAAATCAACCTAAAACAAGCTAAAATCCCGAATTGGTGAGTTTTACCAATGCAATTATGTTGAGGATTTGCATCCTGATGAAGTTAAGCTTATGACTTGAAGATTTAATGGTAAATCAAATTATGAATAAACTTGAGGAGATAGTTTTGTTTGAACTTGTAACTTGGAAAGTACGATTTATTGAATTTTGAGATTTCGAGCTCATGTAATTACTACATTGTGGAATCGAAAATGATAAGGGGTCATTAGAGATGATGATTTATGCTGACAGTGGTAATGGAAAATTTTAGTATTTTTTGATGGAATCACTGAGGAAGAATGTGATGAGATCAGAAAAGAGAATAGATGAAATAAATCAGGAGGTTGAGTTGACTTGTTAGTGGAATTTGATCGTACAATGATTTATTCCTTTGGAATGTTTATGGGAATTTCGATAGTAACGTGTCTCTATTATACTTTTTTGATGACTCTATGGTTACAGTTGGATTGAATTCGAAATTGGGAATAAATTCAGGTGACCTTTTTAAAAGGTCTGGTTTCAGGAATTCGATACTAAATATCGATAAATGAGAGAGTAATAGCTAATGTTTCTATGATAACCATATTGCGATTATAAGATATGTTTGAGTTTAAAGATTTGGTTTTGGGACTCTGGCATGTTATGCCTTATTTGCTCATGAATATGTTCTGAGTCGTGGCATTTCACTGAATTCATTGAGGGTAAAACCCACTATGTTTTAATGAGAGAGTGAGTGCTCTATGCTTTTGGGATATGAATTTCTCAGTCTTATCCTCATGTTCTACCGATGAGTATATCGGTGTCGTCTATTCATGCATATGTATTTTTTTTGTAATTGCATTTATGTGTCTGCATTTTGTATCCTTTGCATGTTTTGCACATCAAGGTCTGCACGACTAGAACCTCGACAGAGTTAAGGTCGACACCTCTATGATTGATTTGGGAAAATGTTGATTTTGTCTTGTTAGAGATTTCAGATGATGAGGTTCTGGAATGAGCCAAGCTATCGAGATATTTCGGGTTTAAGTTATAGTTGACAAGATATGATATGATTATATACATATGATTGAGATCGAGTATGGACTTTTTTTTGAGGAGCCACACTATGTTCTTGAGGGAATGTTGTTTTGACCAGGAATTCAGGAAGATATTTTTGAGTATGAAACTTGTAATACTTGAGGTAAGTATTTGTATAGTCTGGAGACTATTTTTGTTTTGGAGATGAGTTACACTCTATGTAGACTAGAATATTTTCGACCAATGAATTGATTAGAACTTGAAAGTTCGAGAGGCAGAATATATCATAATAAGAAATTTGACATTTGATTTTGAGAATTGTTGTTGATCTAGAAGGACAGTTCTAAAGGATGTATGCTTTGATTGTACCAAAAGAAATTCATGACTTACGTTATATGGTAAGTAGGGATCAATACTAGACATAAAAGTCGATAGACAAGTATAAGAATGGCATGAAACTATCAATTTGATGATTAGCACGATTGATGGGTTCTTTTGATTGTGATTATAGTTGCTTATGATTGGGCAATCAATCATATTATTGGGAAAATTGATGATCTTTTGTTTGGAGTTTAATGTCTATAGTATCTTGATTTGAGCTCATAGTGCGATTGATTTGCATATTTTAATCTCGATTGAAATTATGGATTTGAAACTGGTATCAGCTAGATTTGATTATTATAGAAGATTACATTTCGTTTGAAGGATTTAGTTGGAATCAGTTTTTGGTTTGGTCGATATGGTAGCAATGATTATAAAGTTGGGCATTACCCGAATTTAATTACCGGTATGTGAACTAACTAGTGAGTTAGTTCAGTTTGATGTGACTATGGGAATCTGGATATTTGAGGATTTCAACATTTAATGATCAATTGTATCTAAATCTTGGTTTTAATTACTTGTAATTTATGTGATTGGGTTGGATACTAAATTGTGAATCGATTTTAATGACTTTGATGAATGAGGTGTACTTCATGTTAATTACCGGTATGTGAACTAACTCACTAGTTAGTTCAGTTTGATGTGACTATGAGAATCTGAATATTTGAGCATTTCAACATTTAATGATCAATTGTATCTGAATCTTAGTTTTAATTACTTGTAATTTATGTGATTGGGTTGGATACCAAATTGTGAATCGATTTTAATGACTTTGATGAATGAGGTGTAATTCATGATTTGATGTCATGTAGTGACAAATATGAGGATAATACTTGGATAGGTATTGATAGATAATGATTGAGATCACATGAGTGAAATGATTTGGAAACATCGTGTAGAGGAGAAGGCTACTCGGGAGACCGAGGATGGGATGCGGCGCAGATATCTGCACATGTTCGACTCAGCTGACCTTTAGGTCAATATGTTTTATTTTATGTCTTTGCATCCTTTGCATATGTTTTATGGTGTCACCATGTCTTCATGTTTGCATGTTGGTCGAGTGTTGTTTAAGCACTGGCTATGTTTGTGGCTTGATAGCCCAGATTATGAGTTGGATTTTTTTGAGAGATCCAGGGTTCATATAATCTATGATTTATGTTATTTCGAAATTCGAGGACAAATTTCTTTTGAGGGGGGAAGTATGTAATATCTCGTTCGTAGCGGTTAAGATTCCTATAGCTTTCCGAGTGGGACTAATTTGATCTTTAAGATATTTGGAGTACCGATATAGGATATTGATGTTATTTGGTGTTGGTTAAGTGTTTAAGGCGTTAATTGATGTTAATCATGTAAGGCTGAATGATGTTAAACCTCGAGAATGGTCTGATGCATGTTCGGAAGTGAGGAAACTCAGGAAGTGCTGAAAAAGGGAGTTTATGCACGTTATATGTCAAATAACGCACGTAAAGGATCTCTTATGTACGTAAACTTTAGGCTAACGTACGTAAGACACTATTTTTGCAATGTACATTTCAACGATTGACGTATGTGTGTTGGGTTTCCATGATGATTCACGTACGTGAGATGAACAATGACATACGTGAGGGCGGGTTTTCAGTTCCAGAATGCGATTTTCAGTTCCTAAGGTGGCTTTTATGTTCTTGACGAAAGGAGCAATACCGTTGCAACCTTTGTAGGAGAAGTTCTTTGAAGGGCACGAAGGGCTTTACAGCATATATGTTCATCCTCATCCTTCGTTTAATTTTTCAGTGCCCGAGGATTCTGTCTTCCATGGAACAAGAATTCTACGCAAGGTGAGTACTAAACTAACCTCTCCTATATCTGCATTTTATGTTCCTAATTAATTTGAATAAAAACTACATTTAGTGCTAAACTTTAAAGGTTTTTCAACAGTCAAGTGTATCCATCCCATGGATGTCAATGTAACATTTAAATAACTTAATTATATCAGGTGCACCAAATAAAATACTGAATTTGATAAATAAGAAATTACAATTTCAATTTGGACAAATAAAAATACACTCACACTTATTTTGGAGACTTTTGAATGCATTGAAAAAATGCCCAAATAGAGACATTTGGAGACTTTTAAAATCTGACATTTTTATAAGAAGTTTAAAGCATATTTCTATTTTTTAAAATCTGTTTGCCTGGATCTAAAAATAAATTTATGTATTTTATTTCAGTGTAATTGTGCGATTTTTCCCATTTAAATCTACATTGATGAAATGAGCTCACAATACCCATGCATAAACAAGCATAATTATGAACTAAACGAATAAGGGCGTAGAACAAGGTCATAGTAAACAAATATAAACAAAAACAACAAAGAGGTAAAAAAAAGTTCGACATCACCTAGAATTCATTAGTCATAGTTCTTCAAATGCATAGAAAAAGCATAATAGACATCCTCAGAACCTAAAACAGCAAAGAATGCAGAGTCTAAAAAGAACATCCTCCCAAAAGAATCCTATGCTACCCATCTTTAGAACTTGCAACAACCACAAATCTATAATGATTCTATTCATTTTGAAAAACTTGAGCAGCAAAATTACAAGAAGAAAAAAGACAGCCACGTAGTTGCCATTGTTTTCCCCTCTGCTCTGTGTTGGTCTCTTGCCCTTCTTCGGTGAACTTTTCCCCGAAATGCATCACTAACACATTTACCAGTCGAGGCAACTGTCCAATTTACTAAAATGCAACGCTGACAAACTTGCCAGCTATCATGCCAAATGTGAACCAAATGATGCATTGTGTTCTAACTAGATTCTGATACAGAATTATCTGTCCTGATCCCTGTACATCTGAGACACTTCTAAAAGTTTGACAAGTCTTAACAATAAGGTTGCTTTAACATGGCTTCATAAGAAGAATAATAAGTTCAATACTTGAAAAGCAGTCTGAACTCTAGTATGCAAGAATCTATGACAAGCAGTTATAGAAATAAATGCAGCTCTATCCCACATTATAAGCAAATATAAAATATGCATCCATGAAGGCCTGAATTCAACCAAACATAACTAACTCGGCAAATGGCAAGAGCATAAACTTCAAAGATTAGTGCAGCAAACATCTTTGGCAGGCTATAAAAGAAAAATAGCATTATGGGAAACATCACTACAGAATTAAAAGTTGCAAAGCAGTCAAGAAATTTGTTAGTTTGGCTGGAAGCATTTCATTACTACCCACACTCTTCCAACTCTTACACCATCATCATCGAGCTATATGCACCCGAAACACAACTTTAACAGATGTACACATGCAAAATGCTACTTCTATAACCATAACAACAACTTGCAGGACACAAACTCAAAATTGAGTCGATACATTTGATTACCGTATCAGATAAAGACCATTAAGGTACATCAAACACAAAGCTCTAGAAATAATCATTGAAGGACATCTACACTACAAAACAGAATGGCCAACAAGTCTAAAAAAAAAACTATAAAGCATTCAATCACTTATCAATCTCCATTGCCAGTTCAGCTTTAGCTTTGGCCGATGCAGACAATTTGGTCTTCACTTTCCTCTTCCCCACAAGAAAACCACTATTCGCCCTCTTCTTTTTCTTCTCACCGCCATCAACCTATCGACGAACCCAGAAAATTATTAGCACAAAAATTGCCACAAACAATGAAATTTTCAATCTTTATCAAAAGCCCAATTCAGAAATCAACATAAACCAGTGAAAGAAACTAACTTTCATCTTGTTCTTCTTGGCTTGAAGCTTCTTCTCTCTCTTCTCCTTCAGTTCCTTCTCTCCTGTGTAACAAAAAGTTAAACAACGCAAACTCAATAACATGAAACATTGAAACGACACAGAGAGAGTTGAAATAGTCAATGAGAAGTGAAAGTACTTCGGAGCTCGTAATCGTGTAGTCTCTTTCTACGACCTAAATCGTTCTTCTTCGACATCGTTTCTTCTCTTTGAACGCTTTAGCTGAATTTGCTCTGAATTTAGTTCTTCTGGTGGTGGTCTTGGAACCCCTAACCCTAAAAATTTTAATTGGCGTCTTTTTTTTTGGTTTTGCGTTACTCGTCCTCTGTGTTTTATATTATTGCACTAATCTTAGTGTTTTATATTTATTGGGAAAATGACATGTGTATAGACCTTTTAGAAACTAATTAAAACAAACAAACGACATGATAAATATTCACTTTCAATAATAAATATTATTGCAATTGTATTTGCAAAACTAAACAAAACAACGTGCAACTTCAATCTCCTACAATTAAGGAAGACAAAAAACAGTTGTTAACAGTCGGATCTATTATAGTTTTATTTTTTAAAATCTAAACAAAACAACATGCAGATTCAATCTCCTATAATTAAGGAGGGTAAAACAAAGTTGTTACATTGATTGGCTACTGATGAGACCGTTAAACTTGTAACGGAAAACGTTATAGGCGTCATCAATAAAAAACGTTACAAGACGTTAATGTTCATGTATAAATGCTATTCTATAAATAGGCATCATCATCAATATTTAGGGATATGCTTTATTATCTATACATACTTACATTTTGCCAAAATTTTTACAGACTTAAGAGTCGGAGGTTCCTCGGGGAACATCCTGACCTTACCATTTCTTGTATTTTCAGGTCACGAGGTGACGTTCACGATTTCTAAATTCTTCAAGTTTTCAACATTATTGTTATTCATTTTTCGAGACAACAACAATTGGCGCCGTTTGTGGGGAATTGAACAAAAAGTCTTGTTCGTCAACGATCGAGAAGAAGTACATCAACATCACCTACAACACTCAACATGGTGCAAACACATTCGAATCATGTTGGTCATCCCGAGGAGGACGCGGGGAGAGTCAGTGCTAAAGCGGGAGCCTCGAGAACTGCCATCCCTACCGTTCCACTCACAAATTACCATTCAACTCCCGCCCACGTTGCACGTTTATGCCCAAAGTGCTCAGAGTGGAGGAGTCCTCGAGAGGCATGATGCTCCTAAGCAAAGTCATCACTAACCTACACAAGTTCTTGAGCAGCTAAATCCTCTACCTCATCAAGAGCGCTTTGATGTTCCAGTTCCTGATGCTCAAGTCGAGGCTAGAAAGGAAAACTACCAAGAGGTGGTGGAAAATACCTATAAAGGAGAGCTCAATGTTCCTCCCAGAAAGGCTGAAACGGAGCCCCAGTCCTCGATAAATGTTCAGGAAGCAGCAGACATAAAGAGGATGATTAAGGAAGTCCTCGAGCAAAAGAAGTTGGTTCTCGCGGAGGAAGAGCAACAGAAAGGGAAAGCTTTGTTCACTAAAGAGGTTATGGGAAAATCGCTTCCTCCAAAGTTCAAGATGACTTCGCTGCCAACTTCTCGGCAAAGGAGGACCCACATGAGCATGTTCAAAACTACGAAGTCATCATGATGCTTCATGGATGAGAGGATGCTATCATGTGCCGTGCGTTCCCGATCACACTAAAGGACCATGCTCGGTTATGATTCAACGGGCTAAAGGAAGCATCTCTATCTTTCTTTGAGTAACTCAAGAAGGAGTTCACAAAGCCTTCATCATCAACAACAAGAGAAAAAAAGATGTCACACACTTGATGAGTGTGAGGTAGAATGAGAAATAGGCATCAAAGAAGTAATGATGATAAAAAAGTGATCAGCATGCTGCCAACTAGGCATGCTTTCACAGAATTGTCACACTTTGTCTCTTAAGTATACTTTAAATGGTGGTAAAAAGTTGAATACTTTGAGGTTTTATTGACGTTTTCTTGTATAATTTTCTATTTAATAAGTAACATTCTTCTTTCTCATGCATAAATAACTACTCTTGTGAATGAAGAATAGGTTGAGGCAAGTCAAGTGCTTGGCCACACAAAACAAAAAAAAGTCTTGCGGGAAACCGAGCCTATGTAATCAAAAGTACTAAGAACATGGAGTGAATCCGAGCATTGGCTCCTCACCAACAACGCACAAGAACCATCTCGAGACCATTGGAATGTGCCATGAGTAAAAAAGTTTACGAGTAATCAAGCTCTCACGTGGAAAACAACTAAACTGTGTGTAGAAAAACTTGCGAGTAATCGGGCTCTCACGTGACAAAAAAGTAAAGTAAGTAGAAAAACTTGCGAGAAATCGAGCTCTCACGTAACAAATATGTGAGTAGAAAAGCTTACAGGAAACCGAGCTCTCACCAAGCGATGAAAAGATAGACTGCGATATGGAAATGGAGCACAAAGCTTGCAGGAAACGGAGCGCTCATTGTAGAACACATGTAGTGGAAAATTGAACATCGCACATGTGTGACAAGTGAAACCACAAGTGGTGTTGTCAGGCATGCTACATCGTTCTCGCTTAGAAGGGTGGCAAGTGAAACCCTAAGTGGTATTATCATGAACACAAATGAAGTTTTATCCACTAATATGTGTGATGAGTGAAACCTCGTGTGGTATTGTCATGAACATATGCGGCAAACTATTCGCTAAGACGTATGGCAAGTGAAACCCCAAGTGTTATTGTCATAAACGCACGCAGTCGATTATTCACTAAGACATGTGGCAAGTGAAGCCTCACGTGATATTGTCATTAATGCACGTAATAACTTATTCGCTAAGGTCTGTGGCAAGTGAAACCCCAAGTGGTATGGGCACACACAATAGTTTTTATACTTCGTCCTCAACAAGTGAATCAACTTCTACCACCGCTAAGACTCCACCGAAATCACTTGACCAAAAAAGTCATTTGGCCATGTGATTGTGGAGCAATGATGCATAACAGTGCAGAAAAGAAAAGCACATGAATAAGAGCAGTAAAAAATAATTGATTTTAGCTCAAAACTCATCACGAACTTTCAGAGGAAATGATGAACCTCCCGAGGAGGTGAACTTATCGAGGAAATGTTGAATCTCCCGATGATGTGAGCTTCCCGAGGAAGAGGTGAACTTCTCGAAGAAATGTTGAATCTCCCGAGAAGGTGAGCTTCATAAGGAAATGGTGAATCTCCTGAGGAAATGTTGAACCTCCTGAGGAGGTGAAATTCTTGAGAAAATATTGAACCTCCTAAAGAAATGGTGAACCTTCTAAGGAGGTGAAATTCCCAAGAATATGTTGAACCTCTCGAGGAGGTGAGCTCTACGAAGAAATATTGACCCTCTCGAGGAGGTGAAGTCCACGAGGATATGGTGAACTTCGCGAGATGGATGAGATGTTGAACCGTCCGAGGAGTTGAATTCTGTTAAGGAGGAGATGAATCCCGTTGAGGAGAAGCTAAACTCCGCTGAGGAGAAACTGAACTCCGCTGAAGTTGATATGATAAACTCCACAAGAAGAGTTAGTGATGAAGGACTCAGTGAGTTGGTGAGCTCGGCAAGGCGACTCGGTGAACTCCGCGAGTTGGTGAGCTTGACGAGGCCACAAACCACAAGCCACGAACCTCGAGCCATGAACCTCGAACCACGAGCCACAGACTAAGAATCGGGAACCATCATGGTATCACGAGCCACCCAAGTGCGCTGAACACCCACTCAATAACGGGGGTGAAGTCCTCTAAGGTGTAGCTATTGAACACCCGTTCGATAGCGGGGGTGAAGTCCTCCAAGGTGTAGCTCCTGAACACCTAAATAGTAGTGAGGGTGACGACAACGACAAATGGCTTGGTTCCCAACCGCATCGGCAAGTGGGCTGGTCAATAACAATAACGACAAGTAGGTTAGTCCACAAACAACGACACATGGTATGGTTCACAACAGCAACAACAAGTGGTATGGTTCGCAACAACAACGACAAGTGGTTTTGTTCTAATAGAGGCTACAAGACCTCTCGACCAGTGTCACCTCTCGAACACCTTGAACAACGTGTTGACTCTCGAACATCTTGATCGACGTGTCAACTCTCGAGCATCTCAATCAGCGTGCCAACTCTTGAACATCTCGATTGACATATCAAAGAGAAATGGCCTACAAAAAAGGCGAAAAAAGAAGAAGCAAAAGAAACAAAAACAGAAAACACAAAAACAAAGCATCAGAGATAAGTCGTCTGTTTAGGAGTTCAAACGAGGTGTCACTTGGCGTGTTTAGAGGGCGTGGTAGTCTGGTTTGAAGGGCAAAATATCTGTCGTTCAACTCCACGAGCTACATGTCGTTCGACGCGCCCCAACTATTTGTCGTTTGAAACGTAAACAACCAGTCGTCACGCATCCACTGAACAACACGTCATTTTGAAACGCGAACTATCGGTCATCTGCTTCATTCCTCAAATGACACGCCGTTTTGGTCTTCTTCTTTGTGTTTTATCAACACTGGGATACACGTTTAGTCATCGACCAAGCTTTGCCACAGACATATGAAATGAACCTGTCTAGAACAACTCTCGTCTTCATCAACTGGACCAGAACAACTCCCACCAGCATCTGGCGAGACTCATCTCACGCCACCGGCAGAAGAAAGAAAAGAACATAAAAAAAATACAAAAAAAAATGCATGTAAAAACTTAGAGGAAGAACAAAACAGAAATGAAGGAGAAAAATAAAAACAAAAAAGAAAAGAAAAGAAAGGAAAAGAAGTAGAAGAAAAACACGAAGCAGAGATAGAAAAAAAGAGAGAGAAGAAAATACCATCGGCTTTGCTGCAGAAACAAGAAGAATAGGAGGGTGGTTGGTGAAGTGGCTTGAATTAAAAATTGGTGTGGTCTAAAATTATGGTAAATCCAAATTGGTTGGATAATTTGGAAAAAAAATTCAAATTGAACGAGGAGCCAATTTTGCTTCGGAATAAGGCCGCCTCATTTGCTGAATCAAGGAATTAAATCAAATTGGACAACAA
Organism: Flueggea neowawraea; assembly: GCA_948243855.1. Lineage (NCBI taxonomy): Eukaryota > Viridiplantae > Streptophyta > Magnoliopsida > Malpighiales > Phyllanthaceae > Flueggea > Flueggea neowawraea. The sequence continues at coordinate 5,289 of CAODLS010954753.1, read as the reverse complement.
AAAAGGAAGGAAATTGCGCTGGCAGTGAGCAAATTTGAAACCAAAACAGGAAGAAAAGGGACTGCACAAATTCGGCTTTGGAGGGAAAAGTCAGAAGGCAAACAATTGACTAAGAAGCAACTTGGAAAATAGCATGCAAAGTTACTGAAATATTGCAAAATATGTCACTCACACCCTAATGACAAAACAAAATTAGAAAGACCCCGCTCTAAAAAATATATAGATAAAGCCCAGAGCCAATTGAAAGAAGGCAAGCAAGACCTTAGTACTCTTCTCGGAAAATCCAAAAAAAAAAGAGTGGGAAACAATTGCCGTTAAACTTGTAACGAAAAACGTTACAAACTTCATCAATAAAAAACATTACAAGACGTTAATGTTCACTCATAAATGTTATTCTATAAATAGACATCAATATCAACATTTAGAGATATGCTCTATTCTCTACACATACTTATACTCTGCCAAAATCTTTACAGACTTGAGCGTCGAAAGTTCTCTGGGAAGCATCCTGACCTCACTATTTTTTGTGTTTTCAAGTCACGAAACGACGTTCACGATTCCTAAGTTCTTCACGTTTTCAACATTATTGTTATTCATTTTTCAAGGCAACAGCTAGAAACTATTTGCAAATCTACAAATTTAATAATCATGGTTGAACTTGCCGCATCATATTCTGTTATTTCTTTTATATTCCTACAAATATTAATAATTTAAATGAAATATAATCATCAAACATAGTTAAAAATAAGAAACTTAGATGCTTGTAAAATTTAATTGTTCAGGGATAAACTTTCATCGTAAATATCAACCTACACAATGTATATTCAAGTAAATGTATACGCCGCATCCGTGAAACCCCATGTTTAAAACTAATAAAAGCACTACGGCAAAAAAATCAATTAAATAATAAAATAACAACCAATAATTGGAAAAACATATTATCTTATTACTTGAATGATAACATGGACCTGCTAATCAACATCAAACAGATATGTGTTTTCACTTAATAAAAATGGAACATATTCTACAACTAACAAAAACATACTGAATAAAAACGTAAAAACATATGCAAAATATATAAGCCAAAATGCCAAACACCTATATACAAAGTACTCCAACTACACCAAATCCTATGATCTAAATATTCGTATCATTCAAAACCCCCTTTTTGTTTTCCAAAAGCGTCCTTTTAAATCCAGTTCAAACCCTGCCAGTCAGAACGACCCAAGCCAACTTGCCAGTAGACTCATTCTCACTAATTGCATTCTTCTCCTGCTTCATACGACCATGATTGTACAACAGTACTGCTAATCTGCTGCGATAGGCAAGAATGTCCCATTGACTAGCTGGTATGTTTTTTTTTTCCCTCGATAAGATATTCAACAAATGGAGAAACAAAGACAAGTAAAGCTGCAGTAATCGATAACTCATAGAAAAATATACATGTAATATCCGGGCAAATGTAACTGAGCAAAATAACTCCTAAGGATTACTCAGAAAGATGTATCGTAATGTATGAATAATAGAACAATATCTGTGACATATCAATGAAATAATATCAGAGCAAAGGCATATAACATTATTATGTTCATATATCTCCAGTATAGCTGCAATAATATATGAATCATAACAAAATATCCGTAAAATATCTGAATAAAGAATAAATCTTATACCTGTTTAACTAATAAACAATATAATAAATATATTCGACTTACTAACCTCGATTTCAACAGAAGCTAGCAGCGGAGTAGGACCAGTTTTATGTTGGTCTTGCGAGCAAACCACGGTTGAAATGTCAACGGGAATGTCCGGCTGTTTTGCAGTCCAGATACCACAAGTGATCTGTGCAGGATTCGGAACAAAAAGTCAAGCCTTGCTCTCTCCCGGTGGAGAGCTCTCTCTCCCCCTCTTTTTGGAGGTGTGTGTTGGTGTATGTAGGAAATAAAAGAGCAAAGCTCCTTATATAGACCATCAAACGGGTTCGTGAGCCTAACGGACTTACAGACCCATTTTATTCCTAACTCAATTGAGCTTACCAATTGGTCTCGGTTCATCGTCTCGGTTCACACCTTCACTAACCGAGTTTGCTTCTCCTCAATTGAGCTTTTCAATTAGTCTCCATCAACAGTCTTGATTCACACCTCCACCAACCGAGTTCTGTTCACCGTCATGGGCGAACCACTTTTTCCAACATCACCCACTTGCACATGACAGAACTATAACTCTTCATGAATCATGATAGAACTAATACCAATCATGATTAAGGTCATGTGTTATGCAGACAAATAAACCGTGCGATCAACATATGATGAGAGTGTAATTGTTATACACCTGTTAGAGTTATATAACAACTTTTAACGCAATCCTACTAGATCTCTTGAAGACCAGCTCTTTTCTACCAAAATGTATGTAACAGCAGCACAAACTGCTAAAAATGTATGCATTTTCTAGTTCGTAACCACACAATCGCTGCTTTCAAACTACTCGATCTTACGAAAGATTTACTAATAGTTTACACATCATGTGTCACGCTACATGAGAGTCGACTAAGAAAACTTTTGAGACTAGTGTGAATGCGTCTAGAAACAAACTTTCCCTCTTACACCAAACAATCCATATAACTAAGTTTATTTTCCAGCTTAACACACTTGGTCGAATCAATCATGACTATTAACGGCAAGTTAGAGTAGACAAACTTAACTACATGTTTTGAATGTGTTAAGGGTTCAAAGGGTAGATAATATCAAGAACCACATGTTCACAACAAGGTCTCACACTAAGAAAAGTGAGATTGTTTATCAATCTTTTCCATCCATATGGTCGTGTATATCACATGATATGATCATGTGTTGTGTTCTTTCCTTCCCTTGGAGGAGCATATATTTATACAACATTATAAACATTACACAGAAACTTCGGTTATGATGCATTTCACCATCTAGCCTTAATCCACACTTGACAAGATTACTTCTAGTTTTAAGACAATATGCTAAAAGTCTCAATTTTAATATTTGATCATTTAATGATCGACATAAGAATTCATCCTATGGCATATGAATCTTTACATACAACTTTTTCTTATCATTTTACAATGAACTCACGACTGTAAAATGCAAGATGACCTCTTGATTGTGAACGTGCTCAAGATCTCTCCATGTTCAAAATCAGCCTCATCTTAGTTCTTCCCCTAACAAACTAGGAAAATAAAAGTAAACACCCATATGAGTGGGTTCCTTCTCCATCCAACATGCTTTCACACGTAACGCTACAACAAATGTCAACTCTCAACATTTGCGCTCGTGTATTGCCTACAATGATCTTATTAAAGATCATGTTTTAAAGGGATTACACACTTTGTGTGTCATATGAGTCTTAAGAAACTTATTCCTTATAGGTTTTTATTAACGGATCTTACGATCTCGTCTTGCATAAACTTACATTCCAAGTTCACTTCTTCAAGTGAAACTTGTACTCAAATTTACTTGACCTTGTGTAACCAAGTCCTTTATTAAATGATATTTGATCACGATTTGCTTAGACTTATAATAAATCTTATTGATCCTTAAGCAATCGAAGTCGACTGTCACTAAAAAAATCATAAGTTCTTTAGGTAGTTAGTGCTAAGTGGATCATTTCACTTGATAGCCAACCTTCTTATTGCACTACAGATTATGAAGCTATAGTCTCAACTTCTTTTGTCGCTTATATGTGTTCCTCACTATTATGTGGAGTGACCTTTCAGCCAGGTAAGAACACATAAGCAGACATGAACTGTCCTATAATCCATATTATTACGTGGAGTTGCAACTGTCTCTCATTTTATTGCAAGCCCTCACAATAACACAGTGTTTTACAGTGCATCTAAAGTATTCAAGTATCTCGCTCATTGCTTTCCAACACCCTATTTATGTGTTGAATTCATGTTTGCTAGTTAACTTGACAACTTAGCAAACTCTAGGCATTTCACACACATAGACATTTAATACAAGATATAATATTGTAATCAACATATGTACTATATATTACAAAAGGTATTCACATGACATTCGCATGAAGAATGTTCCTTACACATTCTTCTTTTCATATAGTTCGTGAACACACGCCCTTTCTAATATACTTGTTTTTAGTCACGAGATATCTATAGATTATGCATTTCTATATCTTAAATCATTCAAGTACTTTATTGATCCATCTTACTTGAAAAGGAACAACAATCCACTGAAACGATCTCTTGGAGCTCGACTCCAAGGTCAACCCATATCATATATCTCAAAGTTGCACCACGACCGATCATTGGTGTCATTCAAGTACACTAGACCATTTCTAGTTACAAGTGTGATATTCTCACAATTTAGAATAACAAGATTCACCTTAAAACACATGGTATTATCTTAACTTATACAAAGATATCATTCTCTCGAAAAATGTCCAAGTCATACCTTGGATAATGAAACAATTGGTTAAACTTTATAGGTTTTTACTCTAAATTCTCTACTGAAAAAGTCTATATCCGTTGATGTAGGTCGATATATAAACTAGCCTAAATGTCAAAGTCTATTCAATATATGTAAATCTTTCAACAAGATGAACTTACCAATCTTCTTGTGTAAATCTCCTTTAACGATTATCGATGTCTTACTTGATTTATCGCTTATGTATCCACTTACTCCAATAGGTATTCATCCGTTGCGTAAATTAACCCATTTATAAACAAGGTTCAATCTCTAAAATGTCATCTATACTTTCATTGCTATTTTCACTGGGATGAGTGAACCTCTAATATATTCGTAGGTTCATCAATGACTTGTGGAATTATTAACAGGATCACGATCGAATCATTTATTGAAAATGTCGTGATACTTTACCAAAAAGAATCACGATCGATTCATTCATCAAAGAAATGTTGTCATGAGACGTCATCCCTTTCAGTTTTATGCATTTTTCAAAAAAATGTTCCCACTAGGTTCAAGTTCCCTACTTCCACTAGAAAACAAGAATCTTGATGCCATAAGTAGGTTCAAGCTCCCTATAGGAACTCCGACTAGGATCAAGATTTTCCACTCCCAATAGAAGTTAGAATCTTGCTACCACTAAAGTCGGGATTAGAAACATCCGCATACGCTTGAGGTAAATAATATAAAAGTTGAATCGCTCCAAAACTTATTATTGCATCACTTTCAGAGAAAAAGATTACAATTGCTTGAATTTATCTCGAGATTTTAAAACCCAAGCATACATTATCCAAGACGATACATCCCTTTCAGAGAAACAGAAAACAATCGGTTTTAT